>VZRI01006590.1:353665-392055 GCA_013397515.1 Upupa epops | reverse complement strand
CACTTTTAGAATTGCAAAATGAAACCAGCAATTGCCTTTTTCATTATTGCCTCATACTTGCTGAAGATACATGAGCAATATTAAGCAAGTTATCTGCCCTTAGCCTTATTAGCCAATTCAATGCAATAAAACCAAGAATTAGGGCTAGCATTACTTTCAGTACAATAGCTAGTATCATGAAAGAGGACTTTATAGATCTCTGCTAAACTGACAGACTTTGGGTCTGTTAAAGAAATAATCCTTTCACATGACACAAGCACAAAGTCCAACAACTGAGCAAATTTTACACAACAGTAGTATAGAATGATTCATTATAATATTCCAGTCTGATGTCCTGAACAAATTGAGCTATAAGTTTTTTATGTATTCATTTTGTTTGGTTTGTAGCATTTCCTTCAGCCTGAAGGACAAAGCATCCAATTCAGATTTTAAAATGGCCAATAAGTGGGAATTTATTACAATCTTTATTAAATCATTCCACTGCTTTAAATGTAAACTGTCTAGACTTAAATTTAGTTGCATGGATCACATTATACCTCAGCCAGCCAGTCAGGAGAGCTGCTGTTATCAAATCTCTGCTTCACATACGGTCTGGGTGCATCTTCATCTTCTCCTTAATAAACTCTGCTGGATTCCACTGCAAAGAAAGGTTTCCATACCTTAGAAGTTTCTCCCTAAGACCTCTCTGACTAATAAACTTCCAGACCTATTCCAGTAACCATTGTACTGTGGGTAATTACAGGTTGAAGAATTTCCTAGTCCTCTGTTCAGACAGAAAAAAAAACCCAAAAACCTCCTTTATAATGTTGCACTTTTCCAAGCCACTGCTTCCCAAGGATAGCTTTCCCTCAGAAATAACTATTCCCTGTTTTGTTTCTAGCAAGATTTTATCCCTAATCATACGAAACCACATTGTTTGGCTGCAGCGAGGGCAAATTCATGTGGCTATGAGGTAGCAGTAAGCCTGGCTGTACAGCCACATATACATTACCTGCTATATGTAGGAGGACATATTATTTTGTGCTATGGACAAAACCATGTCACCAGAGTCCACATGATCCCAAACACCCAACTCTTCAGTATTCACCACACTTTTAATCTTTATGTAACCAATATTTTCTACCTAAATCTCTCCCAAAACGTTAGAATCAAAGTTTAAGGAGCATTGTTGGGACTCACGCAGCCACTGATTGGCAGTAACTTGCCACCAAGTAGAAGCATCCGGTTCTTCATCTCCTAGTCTGTGCTGTTTTCTCCTTTTGCTCCTATGGAAGGAATAACTACATGACAACAGTCTTCCCTTGATCAGTATAGAGATGCACAAGAAAGGCACCACAGATACTTTGAGAAGCCTGTCTTCTGTTTGCTGACCCCATGGCTAGGTCAGACTCCCAGCTTCATAACTGCACTCAGGGGCCCAACAGTGTGCTCAGAAGAAGTGAACTCTTGATGAACAGGACTGGGGAGCAATAGGAAACACAAAGGAAGCAGACTGACATGTTACGGCTGTAGAAACACAATTCTTCCAGCCCTTTCCCTAAAGCTTTGGTGTAAACCAGGCCAGAAGTATAATTCATGTCCGGAAACAGTACCTCACACAATTCTTACATCTTATACAGCACCTCCTAATAGTCCTGGGAATATTACACTGATACAAGATGATTTGGAAACCGCTGCAAATCATTTAGTAAAAATAAAGCAAATAATTAACTAATGTGTGAGCCCACCAAGCTTTGTCTTCACCACTAGAATCTTTAAAAACATAATAGTCAACTCAAATGTATTTCTGCAAATGTGTACAAATTTATGGGGGAGTGAGAAGAACAAAGAATTTTAAGTCTCTGTAGTACATACTGACTGGTATTCTGTTAATTAGTTACTAAATCTTGACTTACTTATTTCAGAGTTTCAAATGTGTTCTGATTCCTGAGTGAGCACTAAGAACGCAGTCCGATGTCTTTATGAAATAGCTACATACATTTAATTAGCAGTCAGTATACTGTTAAAGGGAAAACTGCACTGTATGCTAATGTATTTATATATTGTTTTGTCTATCAACATATCTACAAAAAATATTAAAAACAGAAAATGCAAAATTTATTGTCTTTAAGCATAAAGGAGGGATATAAAATTGTCTTGATAAGTAACCAGAAATATCTGCAGATTAGAATGCCTGGAATATGAAAGACACTGATCTCCACTATAATTTTAATTAGCATTTATACATATTCATTGTGTTGTAGATATCCACATCATTTCAAAGTCTGACAGACAAATACTGAGGTCCATAAACTGTGGAAGTTATGCTGTGGATGAGAAATAAAGCTCTAAATATATTTTTAATGTTCTTTAAGTGTTATTCTGGAAGAAAATATCTAAAATTAAAAAATATTCAAAATCTTGAATCTTGCAAATAATTTCCAGCTTTTACATATATAGTAGTAGGAAAAAGCAACAGATGCGTACATCTGAGTATGCAGGAGGAAGACGAGTACATATCCATTGTAAAGAGAACAGCTACAGCCTTGCAATGATCACGTGAAAGTGTACTTGCAATGATCCCTAAAGTGTACATCAGGGAATATACTCTCCAGATCATGAGAAGGCTGAGCAGCACTGTATTCTAGCATGCAGCTCTTCCAGTTCACATCCTTCAGATGCAGAGCATGTCAGAAGGAATAAAGGGAACTATTCAGAATAAGCATCAGAAATATTTTCCCCAAGCATAACCTCACAAGCAGTAGGAGATCCAGTCACTTTAACTCAAAGTCATAAATCCCAATTTGCCAATGAAGCAACTATAAGCAAAGAGGACCTGAACTAATTCAAGGCAAACTACTGTTTAGCAACCACACCTAAATCAAGAGCTGCCTTTTTAAGAATCACTTAGCTGTTTTCCTTCCGACTTATTGTTTGGGTTGTTTTAAGCACATCTGATCTTTTTTATTTAACAAGGTCAAGAAAGGCCTAATAAAGCCACCACAGATACGGTTATAAATGTTTAATTCACGTGTTCTCTTAAAAGTGGTTGCAATTACACTTCTGGATACCGTAACAGGTACACGTAAGCAAAAGGCACCAAAAGCACTAGTATCTTTAAATCATGACACACCAATTCATGTAGAAAAATTGTAGTTCGAAAGACATTTTGCATACTAGGAAGAGCCACATGGAAGCTTATAGTGAGGTTAAGTGACACTTTCGCTATTTGATGTTGTGGGATTTTTGAGCAAGAACGGACGTATTAAAGTGCCCTACCTAGCAACACGGTAGATTCTTTATCACCTGAAGCTCTTATACCACTATCCACAAGTTCCAGAGATACTCTATGGGTTCAGAAAGAAATTATGAGAAGGCAGGAACTACCATGTCACTATTAAGGTCTTGGGCAACTTTCAAAATTATCTGAAAGTCCTATTGTTGCTGTGATCAGATCCTCAGTAGTATTTCTATTAAATTGGCACATTCAATTAAACAAACTGGGGAAAAGGACTTTTTTTCCCCTATTGCTTTCTTCTTGCATTTTGACAAGCTTTCTACTTTAATAAAAAACAGATCTTTTTAGTCTCATACAGATTTAGTATAATACAGATTACTCTGTATCACAGTTACTCAGTTTATCCAGCCCTGTAATTTAATTTGTATGTGGTTCACTTTCACACATTTGGCAGATTGTCCTTTTTCCACACCATATTTTTCTAATCATCCTTTGTGCTTTTGATGCTTCATATCTTTCTAATCTTTCTCCCATTTTCCTTTCTTTTGTCACTGGTTTGGCTGCTGCATGTTCCCAAAGCTTTTTCTCGGAACATGTCCTCATATACTCCTGGACTTTTGCCCACCTACACAGCTCACATGGCTTTAGAATAGGAGCTGGACATGAAACTATGTCCATAAAAGAGAAAGAAAATTAAAATTTTAACAGTATTTCTATACTACACTGAAACAACCTGACTGTGTTATGAAGGGAGGTTATGAAGGGAGGTTATGAAGAGAGGCAATTGCATATTCAACCAATTTGCTGAAGGGACATTATCAGCAATATGCTGAACCTGCCCTCCAGACCCTCTTTTCCACAACTCTGATTAAGAAACTGAACTGCACTTTTTCGTGTTGGTTAAATACACATCTTAAGTCATTAGGCCTTCTAAGTAGATTGAGCCACTCTGGTTTTTACATGTAATAAAATAGTTACTTCATGAGCCTGAGAGTGGACCTTGCAATGGAGTGACCGGCAGAAGCAGCACATATCTCCCTGTACAGAGTACCTTCAGAAATCAAATGGTTTAGAAAAAGATTTAATTGTGACAAATCAGTTTCCAGCTTCAAAAAGTCTATCAGACCAGTTTTATTAAATGAATAAATCTGTATTACCCATGATCATCTCAACCACTACCTTTTCACGTGTACTGCAGTACTCATATTTCAGATACCATTCTAAGTAGGTAGTGCTGCTTAAAAATACAGGGATTTACAGCATACAATAGTTATCTACACACATTTCATGTATTCTTATAACTCATTCTATTTTCCTATTTCTAGCAATATATTAATATTTGGCAGTAAAAATTCATGTTTTATCTGCATTTTCTAGAAGCAGCTTTGCCTGATTCACTCTGTGAGAGTGCTGTAGGCCATTTAGTCCATCACTGTTTCACATGCACATAGGATACAATATATAGATAGATGTATACTATAGAAAAGGACTTTAAGATTTGAGAAAATATTTTAGAGATAAATTGATCAGTGTATGAATTTATATAACCCACTGTTAAATGACACATTTGTATGCAGAATGTAAAATATTTAACTGATCATGTCCAAATTCACTGATAGGAGAGATGGATGAGAAAGCATTCCCCACCACATCACAAACGTGTTTTTTGAACTGGAGTTGAAAAATCCTTTTTGTCCACTGCCAGAGAGCAGACTACACCAGAAAAGACTGGCATGAAGAAGATGAGGAGGTCCTCAGCTGTTCCTCACATCCTCCATCAGCAGGAACTTCTTGCATTGGGCACTCCTCACAGCCCTGCCCTCCCTCAGGAGCAAGTGTAAGGTGTGCAAGCCAATAACTTTAGCACTGCAAGGTACCATCTTCTAAAGCTCACCACCACCACTGATGACGGGTCCCCAAAGCGCTGCCCCAGTGCTCCCAGCATGCTATTTCATATCAAATGCTGCATTAGTTGCATAGTCCCTGCTCACACACTCAATGCACAGCTCTCTGGTGCTTGTGAATAGTAAGCAGGACACAAGCTTCCACTCCACCTGGTCCCCACAGCCTGGCTGCCCTCACAGCTGGCTTTCAGTCCCCAGACGCAACAGATATTCAGTGATTTGGCCATACATTCCTTTGTCCAGTGCCATGCTCTAGGCAGAAAACCAAGTTATAAGCTCCATATGGATGCAGAAGCTGAACATTAACCCCGGTTCAGTAAACTTAACATTTTCACTTGGAAACTTAAACGAGAATCAAACACTTTAAAGTATTTTTATGAGAAGCTGGCCCACCTTGCCACTCTTGCATGATCATTGCAGGAGAAGTTGCTTGAATGGATCAAAACACAGGAGTTAAATGAACTGAAAAAGTTCAGAGTGCTGCTGCACATCATACTGCACATGCACGTCAGGCACTCTGGACATACTGCTACCTCATGTTTTTCAGGCCACGTAAAAGCTGAAACCCTGTAATTTGGGAATTTCCTAGTGATAAAAAGAAAAAAAGTACCCCAAAAGACCTCTACTATGTACTTCAAGACTTGATATGCTATTATTTTCCACCAAAAAAACACTCACTGGCTTCTCAGTTTCATCAGCCATATATAACATAGATTCAGGCAAAGAAATACAAAAGCTTTGCTCTCATAAGCATCAGCTTTCAAAGATGTAAGCAAATTCATATTGAAACTAGAAGCAAAACTGATGTCTAGGGAAGGCAAGGAAGTGCAAATCAGAACATGGTGGAAGAAAATTATGCCTCCTGCATTGAGGCTAAAGCTCAGAGGAAACATTGTCAGAGTTGTTATACCTTGTTTTAGTCATTTTTGTCCTCTGTCGTACAGGCTCGTTGAATAAAAGAAAGGCCTACAGTTTTTAATTATTTACTTTTAGTAACATTGATTTACTCTTTTATTCTGCCTGGAAGCAAGACAGATATTCCGCTGTGGAAAAATAAGGACATAAAAAAAGAAAAGAGGTGAGATACCAGATCAAGGTTAAAATAAATGAGGCCTTGGGACATCAGTGGAAATACTAGCCAAGTGATAACTTGCAGAACAGCTCTAATGAGCTGTGATCTTTTCCTGCAAGCTATGAGTTATTCTGTGACTCAAAGGAGTATTTTCAAGTGACAAATAAAATGCCACAAAGGAATTAATTGTTGCATTGTTAACTACCGATTACTCAATACATATCACAATATGTGGCTGAGTGATATAATCTTTAGAACTCCAATACCACATGAACATAATGAGGAGATAATTACAAAAAGCTGGCTGGAAGCAATCTGAGTGAAGACACAAAGCAGAAACTGCTGGAAAGGTTTTAGTCTTGTCAGAGAAAGAATTATCACTTCACACTTCCCTGGAGAAATTATCTTACCTGCATGTCTGTGAACTCTGACCAAGCAAAAGCTCATTTCCTCATTCATGCATGTTTGCAAGCAAATATAACACCTTTTGTTTTCTTGTAAGTCATACTAAGACTTAATCATACAGAATTGAGAGAAAACACACTCTAGGAGAAAACACACTCAAGGTCAAGGCAGATCTGAGTTGTGCAGCTTGTTCTGAGACACAGACAAAACGTTGAAAACCCTCATTCCCTGCAGCATTTAGGAAAAGACAGTATCTACCATTAATCTCTAATTTTAAGTTCCCTAGTTACTTTTGTCTTATGCATAGCTTGTCTTAGCTTTTCAGGAGAGGAAATTTATGTACTTCCTCAGAACAGAAGAAGCCTGACGTGAAAATCCAGGTTTATTACACCATGAACAGTAAGGACACATTTTTTTGACAGATAAAACAAATACACTCCAGTTCCACAATGTGAAGTGTTTAAAGAGAAACAAATTTTTATGTCTTCTTAACCCTGTCATCAGTCATCACCTTCTTAACACATGTAATTCCTGGTGATGGGTTACAAAAAGATTACATCTGCATTGTCTGTCCACTTAAACGTATCACGGGATCTGTTGTCTATCTGCACAGTGACACTACCAGGTGTTTACTAATGCTTTTGAGCTAGTTGTCAGGGATTCTAAAGCACTCATGTTTTAAGAACTATTTACAACAGATGAGGATTTGTTGTATTCAGCACTCCAGTCTAGCTTGGGGGGGGGCACTTTCTACATTATGAGATTCAAGGAGATGCATAAAAGAACACTCCAATAAAAGGAGTTTAATCCTAAGAGTAAGGTGACTGAGTTACACACATTACAGCACTACTGATAATAGTTGGCTTTTTTCTAACTTCTGGGCCTTTTTCTTTATTCTGGATATGGGAACAAAGATTTAATAAAACCACCCAAACTCATACTTGTCTTAGAGCTGAAGTAAATAACATAGCAGGATAGCAATTATTTTAAATCAGTCAAATTCCATTCTCCAATGCCAAGTTACTTTGTCATTGCATTTGTCACAGCACAAACAGTAATGGACACTAGGCAGTCTAGTCTGTAAGAACAATGTGGCAAGACCATTTTTTTCAGGCTCAATGGCAGGAACAGTAAGGCTCCAAATGCAAGATATACACAGCTGAAAAGAATACAAAAATGGGCTATAGTGCAAAGTCTGACAAAAGCTGGGTGGATAAAGTGTCCCCCTTATTGTTTGGTTTTGTTTGGCAAACTTGGAGGCACAAAGGAGAAGAAAGCAAGCTGTAAGCAAACGAAACTGTCCAAGACACAATTGTGACACAGAGCAAAGATGAAGAAAATAAAACATGTTGGAGAAAGCAGTTTGGAAACAGTAAGCAAACCACCCATCCCCACCCTGACACCATAGGAATAAACTGGAATTTAAACACTACCCCCTCACACAATTTCAAAATAAAGCAGCAAACTGTAAACATGCATTCAGGGCCTTCCATGAATACAAACCACCTTCTTACTAAAAGCAGGACTGACTGCAGACTTGTTCGTTAAGCTTAATAAAGTAGCATTTTTTTGCAATGAAATTTATATTCGTTACTACTACAAAGTGGTCAGGCTGATAATCACATACTCCACACGCAATTAATAAAACAGTACATCTGCAACTCCACTCCCACATTTCTAAATTCCATATGAATAAGGCCTAATAATGATATGCAACAAACAGAAAAATATTCTCTTCCTTATAAATACTGTTGAGACAGGCTATTTCCTTGCGTACGTATTAATGCATTTAATTGAAAACTGAAGGCAGCCGTTACACTGCTACTCATTTTATTATAGCCAGAAAAATAATGGATGTTCAATGCAGAGCTGAATACAGATTATAGCCAAAGCTACTTACTAATTCCTTTTCCCCTGATCATTGAATAGACTAACTGCAAATTTGAAAAGGCCGAAATACAGGGGAAGACCCTATTATAGTGAGTTTAGCAGGGCACAAATCTCAGTTTTGTATTTACTGGGGACTAGAAACTGAGATAATGGAGAAAATGTACCAAGCAACAGTCTGCAGCATAATTAACAGATTTTTACATTTTCTGCACCCTTGCTTCATTCAACCATAGTTAGAAGCACTTCAGCAACTCTGTGCCTAAACCTTAATACTGCTGAAGACCAGAACAAATCTCAGCTGTTCCTAGGGACATGATAAAACCCTGGCAGACTCCTCTGCTCTCAAAAGCTGTACCACTGGCTTGAACCAGTGGAAGTGAACCATCCTGAGCCCTAGCAAGAGTAGCAAGCTCAATACCCCCTCAGTTTCTCCAACACTGCTTCCCTTCTTTTGGTGCACAGTGGGAAATCCTTGGCTTAGCTATCTCCCTCCACACCTCAAATCCAAAGTCACCCAGCCTAGTGACTTCTGAAGCAGACTTTGGCACTGCACCTCAGTCAAAAAGGCAAGTTCATTCAATCCAGTCTTAAAAGACTCCACAATCCTTCCTGTCTTTTCCTAATCTATTCATGATGAAATGAACCTGGGGAAAATCAAGACACTTGCCCATTCCACACAGCCAAGAGTTCTTATGACTGAAAGGAACCTAGTGGAGGATAATATTTTATTTGCTGGCACTCCAGCAACTGTATCATACAGTATCTCTTCATGAAAGGTTAAAGTTCTGCCCTAACCAGCCTGGGTTTTGTCCCTATACTTTTCAATTGCACTGTTTCACTGTGGTTAGAAATCCTCGATGTTTCTAGACTGAAGACAGTTCATGGCCATGTAGTATGCATCCATATTTCTGGCAATGCGGTTGGGTTAGCCTGAAGAATTCCTTTCTGTTCAAGATTTTTGTCAACCTAACAGACTTTTTTTGTTGTTTTTACTATACTAAAGAATGTAGGCTGTTCAGTTTGATCCTTAGAGATTCTTATTATCACCTTAACAGGCCTTTTTTCTTAATCTGTCCAGTGTTTTATTAAATAGGGGAAGCCTGTACCAATCATAGCGTTGCAGATAAAATGGTCATCATTGTCCTGGATTACAACATCAGCTCCCAGCTTCTCCTAGATTTCCTCCCTGTAATGCACACCACAGTTACTCTTCCCCAGAAGCAGCCCTCTGACAGCTTAGTCATTCTGTGAATGACTAGTCCATCAAGGTATTTTTCATCTATAATCTCAAATTAAGAACCTCCCTCAGTTACTAGTCCCTGAAGTTATGACCTTATATTTCAAAGTATTATAATTCTGTTAGTCAAGTTTTAAAGACTTTCCTTTTAGATAGTATTCCACTACTATTTTTATTCATGTAATCGCTCCCAGTTTGTGTCATCAGCAATCACATTAACCTATGCCTTTTCTTTGTGACAAGGTCTTTTAAATAAAAAAAAAAATTAGTCCCAAGATAAATCCTTGAGAAAAATCTTCTGATGCACTCTCTAGCTCAATAGTTTGATGACTAGCACAACTCAGGCAAAGGTTTGTCTCCCTCTCAGACAATGCTTTAGATGCACTGGACTTTATATACCAAACCACCAATCTGAGCTGAATTTTCATGACACTTTCCTTAGTGGCAATTCATTCCAACCAAGAACCTTCACAAGAAAATGGCACATTCAGCAGGTTGTACACAGCTGACTGTATTGTGCAGTCCTACAATTAAAAGTTGTTCACTATGAGGTTTCTTTATGCTAATGACAAATATCCATTAAGCATTTCAGTTATTTATACCCAAAACTGAAATGTATGTTGTTCTGTTAATCAGTTTCTGTTATCTGATAATTATAAATTCAGCTTACCTAGAGACACTCCCAAAAAAAAGGCTCTCTGCTTTCAACTTTGAGCTCAACAAATAAAATTATCTGTAAATACACTCACTGGAAACAAAATCCGCACTGCAAAAAAAAAGGCTGCTAGAAGGGTTTTGACAGAGATTATAGTATTATGAATGGCCAGACAATTTCACTTGCATTGGATTCATCATGCTTTCTTTCCTGTTTCAAGCCAGAGCGCGCTTATGTGTATGAAGTACAAATTTGTGCGTTTACTGGAAGAGTTGTTAAAGGATTAGACAAATCATTGTTAGATCATCTGCGTTACAAGTACACCTTGTAACTGTAAATCTGTCTGAAAGCTTTTTCCACTAAACTAATTTTTCCACCCTGGCTGTTCACCAATATGTCTTTTCTTATTAGAAGGGCAAAGAACACTTCTAAGTATTCTAGTGCAATATGTATCTCCAATTAGAGCTCATCTAAAATTCAAATAGCTTATGCCTTTTACATTGTTAATTAATGCAGTTCTTGCCTCAATTAAAATATTATTAATGAAATGTTTAACTATTAATCCCAAAAGAGTACAGAAAAAGCCAAGTCAATAAAAAGCATACTTAGTAATAAAAAATGTGAATATTATAGTGGCCTCCATTACTGTTTTTGTATGATTACTAGACAAAAGGTGTCAGGATACCATCTTCCCATCAGCATCCTTTGCACACGTCACTGCAGAAGTACCTCGGTAACAACTCGAAGTGGAATGTCATGTTAATTTCTCCCTGATTTTTTTTCTTTTTCAAATACTATATAGTAAAACTAAATTTGTGAGAACCTGAAAATTTTCAGTAGTTCTCAGGCACCGGGGAGAATCCCTCAGACTAATGACTCAGCTACAAAGCCCACAGCCACACTCTTCTGGAAGAACTCTGACATAGCAAGAGATTTATGTAAGAACTGCCACTACTGAAAGAAGTTACAAAGCAGTTCACCACCTGTTTACAAGAAAAAGATGTTGAGAAACAAGGCAACAGACACATCAGGAGATTGCTTCTGTTCGATTTACAGAGCTAGTGTTGTTCTGATTCAAGCCACTGCAGGTTATCTTGCTGTGGCAAGGAGACTGGACTAGATGATCTTTTGAAGTCCCTTCCAATCCCTAATGACTCCATGATTCTATGTGTTTTAATAAACATATTCTTCACATATATGCTATAGCAACCTTTGTCTTTTCCATTTTCACTTCCTGAATTTCACTGTGAGGTCAAAAAGGTTTAATCAAAGATTGTTACAACTATCTTCAACAAATGCTGAGGATTTCCCCTAAATTTGATTCTGAGCCTGAAATTTTTTCCGTATTAATGAAATCAAAGATCTTTCAAAGTACAACAACATCTAAAGGCAAAATGCCTTATGCACACAGCGAGTCAAAGAACTGTAAAATAAAACAATGCTGAGTATAAATTTCAGATTAAGCTCTTAATGCTGTAAGTTGAGTCCCAAAGTTCCTGGCAAACATGCATTTGAGTTCAAAAGGGCAAGTGACTGTCAACACCCTGACTTCTACTTGTTCTGAAATATCTCCAGGCAGAAAGAAATCTAATATACCTTTCTTACTACAGTATTCAAGTCAGATTTTGGAGCAGAAACGCTCAGAGCTGTTTTCACGAAAAACAATATACAGTTTGCAAAGAAGAAGTTCATACTAAAAAGCAGAAAAAAAAATCATTTGCTTATTTATTATTTACTTTAACTTTATATCCTGCTTCATGCCTGTTAGCTTTTTGTTAACAAAGTATTACAAGTTAGCATAACTCTATCTTAGTTTCACTCTTAAATACAAAAAATAAGATTTTCAAAACTATGTATTATCTCATAAAGAAGAAAATCATAGACAGAAATATGAATACATGCATTATTTAAATCAAAGTGCCAATTAGAATAGCAGACAAGATTTTCTCAAATACACTGATTGTATTAATAGCTACCTGAATAACAACTGCATTATGAATAGGGTTGCATAAAATCAAATTGAACTGAAGCAACGTATGGCATACTAAAAGATGTCAGAGAAGGTATCTGTAATTTGCAAAATTAGTTCATTTGGAAGTGTGAAATATGCATCAATCATATTTTTTAAGATTATGAGCACAGAAATCTACGAACACCAGATTTCATTAAATCCCCATGTTGCATCTAAAGATCATTGCTTACAGAAAAAAATAGCAGTGTATTTTCCATCATCTTGAATACAGTAGTGAGCCTGGAAGTAAAGACACCAACAACTGCATCTATCTGCCAATCCCCTGCAAACTGTACACAAAATTATAAGAAGGAACCAGTTATTTTTATAACAGAGTTCAGGCTGAGTTACTACCTCATCTCAGCACATCAAAGATTTTGAGAGGACTGCACAATAACATCCACTTTCATCTATGCAAGAAGTTTGTAGTGCTAATCTGATCAGCACTTATTTGGGAGAAATTTTAGCAATGTTTAATGATATTTTCATCCAGAAATGCAAAAAGCAAAAGTTTTAATATTGTTATTGACTGTGTTTTAAAGGGATCTGGACTCTGTTAGTACAATAACATTAAAATTTTTTTACACAAATCATTACAAAAACCAGGAAGTTTTTGGCACATTTTATAAGGCAGTGTGATTTTCATGTGACAACTTATTCATGCATAACTGGAAAATGGGTAATGGTACCGTTATGTCTTACATGCTGTAAACAGTGTATGCATAAATGAGAATTTAGAAAAGCTGTTGAAATACATTGACATGCTTGATTGCACTAAATGCTAGCAAAACTGCAATCACTATTTAAGTTTTAGTTCTGAGCTAAATAATACAAAGACAGGATACTACTATAAGAGACAGTTCTGTGCAGGATGCAGCTTCAGAGATTATTTTTATATCACTGTTTTATCAGTGCAATGAGAAATTATCCTCTGGGAATACATTATTGAACAATATTTATAAAATTGGAGATTATTGCCATTGAAAAACCACTGGACATTATTTATAAGACTTCACGGAATATTTTATAACTAGAAAAAATATTCACTTATTGTAACATATGCAAAAGACTAGAGCTTAGGATCCTTCCTAAAAAACACAGTAAAGAAAATAAGGACTGTTCTCTCAATAATACTTCAAAGAGTCATGGATTTAGACAAAAAGAACAATTCATTCACATAAAATGTGTATAATTATTGGCATATTCTTTATTTTTAATGATCTCTTCAAGACAGTGAAAGACATTCTTAGAAGAAAAGCATCTAATGCAGCAATTTAGAAAAAAAACTTTGTGATATCTATTATATGTTTATGCAAATATAAAAGTACTAAAAAGCTATGACACCTTCCCAAGTCAAACAAAGATTAGTTAATCACTTAGTCTCACACTACAGTCTCAGTGTCAGATCACAGATACTACTCAAATATGTGAAGAGTAATCAAAATTAACATTTGTTTCTTCCTAAGCAATTCCTACTATGGTAATATGAAGTCAGAATAAAGCAGCAGCTTCCTGTTTAAAGCATTTCTACCATACCTACTCATCTCAGTAATTCCCAGACAGCACATATTAAGTCTCTAAGAAAGCAAGACTTTTTCATTCAAAGATCTTCACTTACACGTTTCAGACAAATATTAATTTTTCCTGAACTCACATTCTTCAGAAACAAGGTAGCTTGTTCCCAGCTCCATCTACAGAAAAGTGACATCCAGGCCAAACTACAAGAAAAACTAATGCTTTAGGTTTTTCCACAGCTCTCTATGTATGTGAGACCATAAGGACAACAGAAGAACAGGGAACTGCAGCAGGTAGCTAGGTAGTTTTTCAACAAGCTTATAAACCTTTCTAAAGAAGATAAAATATTCCAAAACTCTTTGTGGTGTATGTCACTCATCAAAATATCGGTATCAAAGTGTATGTACAATAAAAAACACCTGCTTTTCATAAACATCTGTATAAATATATCTCCTTGAGGCATTGTTTACAGTGATTTCTATATGTAAATTAAACCTTTGTTTTAAATACGCAGTTGTCAGATCTTTAGGGCTGTACTCATATTTCTGCTAGAAAGCTTCCTTGCAAAGTAAAGTCGCAGATATGAACATATATGCAGAGTGCCTGGACATGTATTAATAGAAGCATAACATTCTGAAGTGCACATTAGGAAATATTTTTGTATTTTCAAATAGGGATTGATAAACCGCACATTTCTTATTCCAGTCGTCCTTGCTTAGCATCACCTATTGCTCCCCATACGTCAAAGACGAATTCATCTGGAAATGCGAAGTCTCCAAGAGTTTCATCCAAAGCCACTGCAAATTCATCTGGGTTTTTCTTGTCCCTTCCAGCTTCCACCATTGTTGCAGCTAAAAAGCAACAAAACAATGTAAATATAATGAAAGTGACAGCTAACATATATGGCCCAGACAGTTGTTTAACATTTATTTTCAAAATCAGGCAAAGACAAGCTTAGGAAGAGATGTAAAATCTTATCTAATCAATTTAGGATTCAAGATCTATAATGCAGTTAAATACCCTCCCACTAGTTACATTCTGCCCTCACAAATAAGACAGTTGCCTTGGAGGACCTGTAACATGTACATGTTCTTCTGTTTTTTGGCAGAGGCTTCATTTTTTAAAATCAATGAACCTTCATTTTAATTTTATCATACTGTATTCTGTATTCATTACTGAAGGCATTTCAAGCACAGGTTTAAAAGCAAGATTAAGCACAACTCTTCTGCAATAGCAAAACCCAGTTTGTCACCAGCTTCAATGAGCTTGGTAGGCCACTTGCTAATCTAAACCATAAGATCAAAAGGCAATCCTGCATGCTTTTCTTCTCTAAACAATGAAAGATCCCAACAAGTCAGACTTTAAAGTGAACAAGTTTTTCATAGAAAGCCAAAAGGCAGAGGGTTTGGCCACAGAAAATGACACAGGGCCAGCATAACTCGCAACCAAGTTAATGTGTTTGCTAACAATAGCCTATGTTTTATGAGTTTAAATGTTTAAATGTTGAGCATGGCCTGCATATATAAAGGAGTAATGATAAATGGGCTTAGAGAAAACACATTAATACCCTGCTTTATGAAAAAAATTCAAACATTAGGCTCAACTAATGTGCTGTATAAAATTCAGAGAAAGTTAAAACTTGGTTTGTTTAGGTACTGGATACTTTGCAACTGCCTAAAAGAAGTCATGCTCTCAAGAAACTACCATATGACCTCAAACAGATTTGCTTTGCTTTTCAATTCAATGCTATTTGATTTTCATGAACCTGGGCTTAATTTTTAAACTCAAAAAACACCCCCAGATAATAAAAAGGATCTACATATTTTCCATACCATCAAAAAAGTAACTAATATGAGTTTACAAGTTTGCTTCATTATTATCCCCAGCTCTGAAAAGCAAATATTCATGGCACCCTCAAGGCTAGGAAGGTTTGTGCTTAGGCCACAAGAAATTGAAAAAAAAAAACCAAACAAACAAACCAAAATTCAAATAACTCCTGGATGCCTCAGCCAAGTGGTTCAAATTGTGCAAAAGCAAGGGAAAGGCCTTGCTGGTGTGTACAATAAATCAAAACCCCGGAAAAGCTGAAAGACAGAGATACGGTTCAACAGAGATAGACTGTGACAGCCAGCTTATATACCCATGCTGTCTAGCATTTTCTCTTAGCATTCGTGTATCAGAATTTATCAAGTTTTAGTCTTCAGTTTGCCTATACTGAGGTTGCCACGTGGGAACCTCACATCCACCTACTGCAGTTTCTCAGATTCTCTGACAAATTACAAGCCTAACCCAAACAACACTGGATGCTGGCAATGCAGGAGTATTAGAGCAAATGAAAACTATGAGAGCACAAACCTCTTAGTCACAGCATCTGCACCAACCAGGAAGATAAACTGTTGTCACAGGAGTGTATCCTGGTTAAGCTAGGATACTAAGGCACTACCAGGAGGAAAGTTATCAAGTTTTGAGAAAGAGATGCAGAAAACTATAAAACAGACACAGTACAAACAGCATTGCTGAATGCAGTTTGTTTTCTAAGCTATATCTCTACTCCATAGTCTCTGTTCACAGTCACAAGAAATGACAGTACTGTACAACAGATTAAACCTTCAAAGTCTGCTTCATTTTATGATTACTTTACATACCTGCCTTAAATGGCAGTATGTCCTCCACCTTTTGTTACATGTCAAGTAACGACCACATTCTTCACAAGTGTATCTAAATGTCCCACACCAGGAGGCTTCGATACCCTCTAGACTTTCCTCAGATGGATATCCAAGTGGAAAACATGCATTACAGTGAGAAGGAGAATAAAGTTCTGGAGCCAAAGAGATATTCTTCACTGCAAGAATAATGTCTACTGCAAGCACTGTGTTGTAGCAGCATGGTAAAATCTATGATAAAAAGGAAGAGTCTTCTCCTGAAGTTTTATTAAATGTATTTAATATTGTTTTATTAACCTGAAACTCCAATCAAGATTATTGATATTTTTTCATTTTAACAGTGTTTGCTGTTATGAAAACTATTCTACTTTGTAGATGTCAGCAATAGTAATTCTGAAGAATGAACTATATGTTCAGGCAGAATCACAGAATGTTAAGGGTTGGAAGGGACATCAGGAAATCATCAAGTCCATTTCCCCTGCAAAAAACAGGGCAACCTAGGGCAGGTCACACAAGAACACATCCAGGTGGGTTCTAAAAGTCTCTAAAGAAGGACACTCTGTAACATCTCTGAGTACCCTTTTCCAGTGTTCTGTCACCCTCACATTTACGTTTTTCCTAACGTTGAGGTAGAAATTCCTGTGATCCAGCTTGTACTCACTGCCCTTGTCCTAACACAAGGAACTAGTGAAAAGAGACTGGCCCTTTCTTCTTGACACCCACTGTTCAGATATTTGTTGACATGAATAAGATTCTCTTTTTCAGACCAAACAGCCCCAGTACTCTCAGCCTCTCCTCACAGCACAGGTGTTCAGGTCTCTTAATCATCATCCCCTGCTGGACTCTCTCCAGCAGTTCCATGTCTCTCTTGAATTGAGCAGCCCAAAACTGGACACACTACTTGAGGTGTGGTTTAACTAAGGCAAAGTATAGGGGAAGGAAAATCTCACTTGACCTGCCAGGCATGTTTTTCTTGATGCATTACAGGATACCATTGTCTTTCTTGGCCACAAGGCACATGGCTGCCCCCTGAGCAACTTACTAGGATGCCAAGGTATTTTTCCATGGGGCTGCTTTCCAGAAGGGCAACTCTTAATCTGGTACATGGTGTTATTCCTCCCCAGATGCAGGACTTTACTATTATCCCTGTTGAATTTCACTAGGTTCCACTTTGTCCAGCCCTCCAATCTGTCCAGATATTGCTGAATGGCAGCAGCACCTTCTGGTGCCAATTTTACCAGTCTTGTATCACCAGCAAATCTGCTGAGGGTACACTCAATCTCCTCATCCAGGTTCACTGAAAATGATGTTGAACAGGACTGGGCTGATAACTGAGCCCTGAGGAATGCCACTAGCTACAGACCTCCAACTGGATGCTGAACAACTGATCACAATCCCAAGTTCTGTTTTTTAGCCAGTTCTCAATCTATCTCTCAGTCCAATCACTTTCTACAGGGATGGAGATAAGGCTGACTGGAGGAGAGGATGACCTGGAGACAAGAGGCTCCAAACAAATGCAATGAGCCAAAATAAATGGAGTGGTCCAAGGAAAATTTACGTAAAAACTGACAAACTGCCACGATTAAAGCAGTTCAAATGTAATCAAATAACCTGTTTTCCACTAATGGTTCTCAAAGACTCTGAAGACCTCTTCCCCTGCTGGAAAAAACCCTACCATTGTGTCCCTATTGCACTGACTTTTTCTGTGTCCCCTGTGAAGTTCCTGGGACACAGACTCAAAAGAGTCTGTTTGGAAAACAGGCATTAAACAGGAGATTCTTCTTCCTGTCAAGTGAAAGACAAATGTTTATCCTATCAATGCCACCCTACATCCCCTGACACTGTAAGAAGGAGCAACTCTGGAGGTAATGAAACTAGGAGTATAATTTAAACTTCACAGATTTCTGGATATGATCCAAGTCATGAAATTACTCTATACAGACACTGGCAGAAGGCTGGAAAGAAGAGCTGTGCAACACGTTAGAAGAGTAAACATGCCTAGATAGTTACTCAGAGTGAGCATGCAAACAAGCATTCCTAAGAAAGAGTAAAATCAAGGAATTTAGCCAGTTTATGATAAATTGGTCAAAATATATGAAAGAACCATGACACAGGCAGCAGTGATAAGACAACACAGCATTATATTACTGTTTAAATACCCTAGCTGAAACCTCAAGAAATAAACAGTAATTAACTCTGCCATTAACAGAAAATACTTTAAACATATGTGCTGGTTTGAAAATTACCACATTTTCAATGCCAAAAAAGTATTTTATTTTGAAGCTGGAAGTAGCTTTCCTAGAAGACTTCCTGTGTCAGTGTCTGGACTCTACAGGTGATTGGTGGACAGAGTCCTAAAGGGAAGGTGCTTCCTCCTTCTTTCTTCTTGTCACCATCTTCACCTCGTCTCCTGCTCCTGCTTCGACATGTCTTCACAGACAGGGAGCTCCTCTAAGAGAAAGCTCTCTCTCACCCCACAATGGTTGGGGGGGAGGCGAGCAATGGCTCTTAACCCCCTGCCACAAAGGGTGGAAGCCCAGCTGTAGCTCTGCTGCGGGGGTAAGCCATGGCCCTCTTTTGCACAGGAGCTCGAACACAGAAAAGCCAAAGAGGCAAGCTGTTCTCCATACCTGCAAACCCTCTTCTATGGGGGTGAACCTGCAGCCCTCCCTTCTTTCACTGAGGACTCAGATACAGAAAAGCCTCACCAGCTCATTCCTGTCCTTGGCAGCTGGCCATAGTAAGGGCAACTCCTCCACATAGCCGCACTACAGTGATTGCCTTTGAAGATGCCAGACAGAGGCGAGCTCTTAACCTTCTTGGTTAAGAGGTGCCTGACCACAAGGGAGAAGAAAGTGAGGCTCTGCATAAGGCCTGTGGAAAGCCCTTGGATGAGACCCCTAAAAGCCTATTTCCATAACAGAGGTGGCTCCACATAACTAGTGCCATGTTGGCTTTTCCCACACCAGGCTGACAAAGATCCTGTATACTTTGCCACTGAGAGAAGCCTCTACTAAGAGAGAGATTACAATTACTGAGCTCCTAAGCCTTTGGCAAACAGACAGTCTGGAATTCTGTTGTATTCTCCACATTTGATGCTGATGTAGCCTCAAAGAAGAGCCCAAGAGCCAATGGGATCTAGAAGTATGCTGGGGATGTCACAGAGTGGTGATGTCTGCATGAGGATCAGGAAAAAGAACTTTCCACGAGCACCAGATATATACTCTGTGCTGTATTCCTGCCACACACCCCCCTCTTTCTCTTTTGGAAAGTGGGGTACAAGAGTGTGCGTGTGTGGTAGCTATTGGTTATGAATGTTTGTGTATACTCTTACCCCAGACCTCTCATTTAAGGCCAAAACCCAATTAGCTGTCTCCTATTTCTCTCAGATTCTATGTAAAGGCATTGTGGTACAATTTATCTTTTACCTTTTTGATTCTTTTACTTATTTGGAATTTTTTTTTCCTTTTTTTCTTGGTGATGGATTCAATAAACTGTTGTCTTTCTAGCAAAGTTACTTCATTGCCTGTTGGACTCTTGGTGAGAGCTGGCTGTTGTGCTTGAATTACAGGCACCAACCAAACTGATTTAGACTGTCTTGCTATATATTATATTTTCTTATAAACACTGGGCTTTTCAAATTATACAATAAGGCTTTAAAATTTAGTTTATTATAGATTTGCCACATTCAAAACCAAAATCTTCTAAACCTAGACAACCTTTCAACAGCCAATCAGTAATCAGAACGTCATCACTGTGCCAAAGCAGCAGCCTCAAATAAGAGTATTTTCGCCTGTACTGAGAAACTGTAATCAATTATACCAGGATACATTTAACACAGTATATTTATTAAAGCACATACTCCTTCCCAGGTTCACGTGAAGCAATGAAACATGCTTCTGTGGAAAGCTTGTAAGATCGCCCCCGTTGTGTTTTGTTGCCATATTACAACAGTGGTTGGCATTTTCAACAGCTTGGTGCTGACCTCTACTGTTATTGGAAACGCATTACTCTAGAGCAAACCTGTAAGACGCAAGTCATCTTTCCTGATTTTCACATACGAGCTGTATCACCAATGTACGTAAACATGCAGAGCTGAACCCTGCTTCATCTCTTTCATACCTACAGGAACCCTGAAGCTGACCTGTCTTCACCATCCAGTGTACACGTTATTTCCCCAGGCAATTAAGGCAGACACGGGATGGCACTCCCCAGGCAGCACAGTAGAACAGCCGGTTTGCACAATAGCGACTGCAATACATAATTCCAAAGGCAAATAAACTACAGATTGCCTAGGCATTTAGCAGACACTTGCCAGATTGAATAACACTTTACTAGTTCTCAGAAGGTGACAACTCCAGCCAAGTTGACTCCACTGCCTTCCCTTTCCCCAACTGCTTCTTGTAACAACTGCACAATAAATGATTACAGGTATTTTATTCCAATATTCCAGTATTTTCCCACAGTCCAGAAAGCCCCAGTTGTTTTCAGATTTATTTATTTATTTATTTGTAATCTCACTTCGGGCAATGCTCATACCCAAGCAATTTTTACGTGTCCTGTGAAAAGTTCAGCAAACTTAAGTTATTCAAGGACGAAGTCTTTTCAAATTTAACTGAGAAGCTTGGTATCAAGCTTCCCAAAATATGGACAAAAAGGCTTTTTAAACCTAGTTCCTTTAAAGTAACGTCAAAGATCTTCCATAAAATCCTTATATTCATTTTTGATAGATAAACATGTGCCAAGCCATGAAAACTAGGATTTGCCTGCTATTATCTACCTTACATCCTCTCCTGTAACTTTTTTAAAAAACCCAAGCTTTTTCAGAAGTGTTAATGAAACCTCAGTATTTAGTTGTAATGCTATTAAAAGCTTCGCCTTCATCAGAAGATAATAAATATCATTACTCTAGCCTAACATTTTAACAGTGCTGAAGTTCACATTCAGCTTCCTGACAACACAATAGAAAATAAAGCATGACACTGCAGTTTCCAGTGCTTAATGTTACTTGGTTCTAGTTTCATATTGAACATTATCACTCATTGAGCCATATCCTTTCTTCTGGCTTCCTTTTATTAAGAACAAAATCTTCTTAGAGAAGTTGTCTTGCTTAACCAGAGTTCCTACCTTTCCCCTCTTTCACAAAACTCCTATTATTGTCTCAGGGTAAATGGAGCAGTTGTGAACAGTATACACCAGCATGTATACAATCAAACCCTTCAAGACAGGCAGTCTGGTGACAGAAGGACCAGAAAACAACTGCTTCAGGGAGAATATCACTTCAGTCAAAGCATTTTAAAATAAAGATATCTATCCAATACTGCTGGCTCGGATTACTGAGCCTGGAGAAAAATCTTGGATGACAAAATTTTACAACTGCTCAGGTATTTTGACTAGATGGTAAGTTTGAAAAATAAAGTCAAATGGAAAAGTAGATCTGAAATTCTTCTAAGCAGTGACGGAGAATGTGCAAAAAATAAGTAATGTCTGACAATGGGGAACATAAAAGGAAATAATAATTCAGAAGCCTAAAAATAGAACAAAATAAAATTAAAGAATGGATGCAGAGCTAGCCAACTGATGCTGAAGAGTAGGACAGGAAGCTCCTTTTTGCCACCACTTTTTCACTAGTAGCATTCTGGGATTAGATCCCTTAGATTCAGCCTCCCACCCATAATTTTGAGATCAAATACATTTCATGACAATTCAAGCATCACTGATTCAAAAAATAAATGCCATCAGTATTTTTCAATAAGTTTACATCCTGAGTCACTCCTAATTACTAATTAATTGTCCACACTTGTTCACCACAAAGCAGCAGCAGGATTTCACATAATCTGAATTATCTCTCAATGGCGTATCTATGTTTTTTAAAGAAGGCTTACAGCAAGCCTTGCCCAGTTTCTAATGTGCCCCGAAGATGACTACGGAGTATATTTCCAGAGCCAAGAGTCCTTTTCTGCAGATTAAGTCCAGTTTTCAGTAAAATAAAAAGGGGAAAAATTTAAAAGTGAATTCAAAAGGCAAGTATGGAAATCTTACCAGCATTTAGACCTCTGAAAACAAAAAACTGTATAAAAAAGTTGCCTGCATTTCCATTAAATTATCTCAAATACTTAGGGATTTGTGTAGATTTAGTAAGCCATTCTTGAAACTGTCAGGACCCTTAACTACACAGAAGTTAAGACTTTATAAGACTTTATTCTCATCTTTAATTCTGTCTGTAATTTTACATTATTTTTTCTTTCCTTTCTTTCTAACTTCTGGCTTAAAGCTGAAGCACAGTATTAGAATTCAATCACACCATGGAAGTGTCATTTCAATACAGATGAAAGAGCTATATTAACTGACAACCAAAGCTTCTGACAAACAAAACTGCATGTGAGTGAGCAATGATTGAGATCTTAATCACTTGTCGGCTGTCACATTGTGATGACTTGCATTTTCAACTAATGTGGTTTGAGTAATGAGTGAAATTTCTAGCTGAGTAGTGATTGGCATTCTCTGAATTAATCCTTTCCTCATATTCCTCGTATTTCCTCAAATTTCATCTTCATGGGTGACTGATCACACCCAGTATATAAAAAAATGACATGTTAATTGAACAGATTTGTGACAGATGACCAATTCTCCTTTCCTAAAGGGTCCTAGAGCTGTTCAATTGCTTAAAAAGGATAAAACTACTTCTTTTTGTCATCATCACTGGGCCTCAACTCTAAGATTTGGACTTTAAGTAATGGCTTCAAAGGTGCAAATTATGCAAACCCCTGCAGTTTTTGATACCTGACAGCTGCTCTTACACTTCACTGCCTTCTGGGGAGAAGGAGAGAGAAAAAAGTAAAGGTCAAATCAACAATCTAGTGGGTTAGACAAGAGTACCTCTGAGGACAAAGGTATCTTCTTTCTTTGAGCATCATTTAAGACATTCTTTGAACCTTTCCAAACTACATACTAGAAGATAAAAGACATTAAATCTTTTGGAAAAAAATTAACCAAGGAACACATGGGAAACTGCCAGTCAGATGTGCTGAAAGCTGAACTCTTCAATCTACTATACAAGAGCCATCCTATTATCTAGTGAGAGCCAAAACCACCGGAAAATCCAATTCCTGTGGGAACTTGATTCACTGTCCCAAGAAACAATGCCTAGTCTAGGATCTTAGGGTTTGGACTGTGGACTCCATAATACCTATAGCTGCTTATTTCCAAAGCCTGGGAGGTAACCTGCAAAGAAAGAAGGCTAGCTTGAGCTGGGACTACAACAGCTGCGGGACAAAATCAGCTCCCAGAGGTACAGCTGGCACAAGACCCAGAGCTTTGAAGCCTAAGCCAGAGAGAGACAGCGCAGGCTGCAGGAGAAAGGACATAGGATCTTCACTGACAGACTGTCAGCACCATACAGGGCTGCCAGAAGCATACTATATAGCAGGGGCATCACATATTAAGAGTGGCAGGGAACACAGTTTTTCGTTTTCTGGGAATTGGAAAGTTTAGACATCACCTACAAAACAGAATTCACAAGTTTCAGGCAGTAGTGCTCTTCCAAAGCTCTACTTCTTTACCTCAGTATTAGCAAGAGCAAATTGAGGACCTCACCAGTCATGGTTGACTACAGAGGTACTTCTTACTCAGCAAGACCTCAGCTTCTTCCCGTATAAAGAGAAGTTCCTATTTAGCTGTCAGATTAACAGAAAAAAAGCAACAGCTGCAGGGACAAGTTTTAAGGAACCAATGGCACTATAATGAAAGAAACTACTAACTTACAAACTGATGAGTATGATAGCTAGTAAAAGTTCTGGAAGGTTTCTCATGATCTTCAGAACACAGGCTTTAGAAAAGTAGATAAAATTATTCCAATTCTAAATGCCTGCAATTATTCCAGCAACTTCCTTACTAAAAAGCTGCTTTCCCTGATGGAGACCTCATATTCAAATGTAGTGATCAACTCTAGTGTGTGTAAACGAAGAGGCTAAAGAGCAAAAAACCAACTAGATGTGCTCATATGTAACAATCCTTAAATGTGATACATACAAGCACCACTAGAAGACATACGCTAGAAAGAATAAGTGATGACAACAGTAAACAACTAAATCATTTGTGCAACAGCACATAGATAATGTGCAGGAAGAACAGAGGATTAATTACATCATATGGCTTGTAGTGAGAGACCGTTTTACAGGTATGTTTCTGAAGCAGCATGCTGGACAAATTTTGCTTCATTTACACTGAGAGACTAAAGTACTCAATAAATTTTACACTAGAAAATTTTACTTAATCTTCTAATATATCTGTTAATAACTCACCTAATTCAATATCTCTTATGCCCATGTATGTTTCAAGAAGTTCGTCCACTTTTTTAATTGCTTTTTCTTCAACTTCACTTGGCTTTGTTGAAATAAAGAGACAAAAAGAGCAGAAGTATCATTATATTCATTCAGGATTCAAAATGAGCTGCAATTCACCACCTTACTCCCATCCTAGCCACCTAGAGTTAAAAACACTACAGGTTAAACACATTATTCCACTCTGTTTCCCACTTCTCACAAACCTGAACCTTCATCCTAACATCAAGCCACGGATGTCTTACTTTCAGACTAAATCAGGTTCTTGCATCTTCTGACAATACCGATCTTCATCAAATCCTCATCAGCTTTGGAGCAACCCAGAATAAATAAATTTCTTCTTTGAATACCTAATCCTGGTTATATTCCTGTCAGTGTAGGTTATTTGCCTCTCCTAACCAACCCAGCAGACTTTGCAGTGTCAGAAATAGAACTGACTCTTCCACCATCCCCCACCCACCACCCCAACTTCCCTCTTTTTTCAACATTCATTGGTGTAATCCACCTTCAATTAATCCATTAAATCCATGACGTCTAAATATGGGCTTTTTCCAGATTCCTCAGCCCTATCCTATTCCAGCTAGTCTTCAACTCTTCCTTATGTGTTTCTACCTGCAGAAGGCAGTCATCTTAAATCCCACAATGTTTCTAACATGCATTTTTTTCCTTCCTACTCTACCTTACCAACTTTGAGGAAGAATAAATCAGGTGGTAGATGATTAAACTATTGAGAACTCCATGGTAGCCATACCATTTCCTCCAGAGTAGCAGGGCCTTTGGTTCTCAGGCGAAGTGTTTCTCTCCCTCTGGAGATTCTAGCTTCTGGTAAAGTTCCAACTTTGGATCTTGGTTCCAACCTTTCTAAATCCAAAACAAACAACAAAAAACAATACTAAACAAAACTAAGCATGTGAGCATTCTGTCAGAATATGATATATCTGCTTAGGCTAGTACATTACCACTGCTTTTCACTGTAATCAAGATCTAGACATATGTAGTTACTTAATTATAAGTTAACTGTATCCTAAGTCACAGTTTGAATTTTAGCAGGTTTCGTGCCTGAGCGATTGGCAAATTACTATGACTTGTCATGAGTGGCTTGGAATTCCAAGCTGAAACGCAAGACTGAGCAAAACCAGTATGACCAGTTTGGAGCTTCTGGTGGGGAGTGAGACACTCATCATCTGGTCTTTGTTCAATAAAGCACATGTCACCAAGCTGAGCAAGGCAGACATCTTGCCTTTGGAACTTGGTGAATGAAAAGAGTGGAAGTTGAAAAAACACAGATCAACAGAGGTAAGATTTTGCCTGCAATCCATCGTTTGCTGAAATGGGAGGCCTGTACAAATGGGCACACAGGGATAGAGAACTGGCTTAGAGGCTCACTGAACAAGGAACTAGCCCTTAAATAAACTGTTGGCACTGAAAATGGATGGACAGACTAAAAGATGTATATCAATGTTCCCAAAAGGACAAGAGCTGCTCGAGGTTTCTTCCTGTTTGAGGGGATAGAGCTCAGCCCAGTTATGCACAAAGATGTGATTAATGTCTGCATGTCTTTATGCTGGTGTTTTTAGGTTGTGTGAATTAAATGTGTCTTGCTGGTTTCCCCAAATCGAGCCAGCTCTTTTTTTTTTGTCTGCAACTTTTATAAATGGTTTTGAGCCCTCGTTTTGTTTTTTGTTTCAGCCCATCAGCTTATTGATTAAATGAACTGGGTAATCTAGTCTTGGACCTGATGAACTGATTAACTGATAATTTTAATGTTGAGACAGGCAGGAGCTGAGATAAATCCTTGATGTAAGTATACCTTTGCTGACAGCTCTCATCTTCAATTTTTGATACTCACCTCAGTGCACTGAATCTAGGGCCCTCATTGATCAATGTATCTATGCAGAACTATTGCATTCAACTTCACATACACACTTGGTACAATTTTCCTATTCTACAGAACAGGAATTTATTACTTAATAAGGGCCAGCTTGTGACTGGTAAGAACCAACTTTATTCATACAAGTCTCATACAGCCTTGCTAGAGTAACTGCAACAGCCTGTTTGCACATGGTACAAAGACATCCAACCAGTAAATCACACTCATTTCATGTGAATGAAATTAGTTCCTCTCATTCAGAAAAATAAAAATTGGTAATGTAACACAGAGGCTTGCCTCTTACTTCCATACTCTCACAAACTTGTGTTGAAACTGACAGGAATTCAGCACCTACTTGTTCAACAGGATCTGTATCTTGTTTGCCATGTCCTCTGGGGCTATTCTCAGTATATGGTAGCTTAAAAAGTATCTTGAATTAGAGTTTATGCCTAAAACCTAAGGCTACAGGTAGGATATGTAATGCACTGTGACTATCTTTTACCCTACAGAAATTAATTTGACAAAGTACATCTTCCAAGAATTAATTTCAAGAGCCCTCACCGCCTCTTATTCAATGTAGGATAAAAAGGTATTGTCATGGAATTAGCAGGTTTCCTCTCTAAATCATAGACAGACTAAAAGATAGCTTAATCACTTGACTAAAATAATTACTAGTAAATAATGTCTGAAGTCATCAATCAAATACTTACTTACCCTGGTCTTTAGAGACAATGTACCACATTTAGCACTGAATACAAGTTACAGACCCTTATTAAAAAAGTATTCCTTTACTACTAATTACAATACCACATATATGTAATACTGCATTAGTAAACACGTATATTAGACATTATGCTAAATACAAGTATCAACTTACATCCCAATGTATCATAGATTTACTCATAACCACCCCCCTTCTCCACAGAAGCACCAAAAGCAAGAAGAAATCTAAGTCTGTCATTTTCAATTTCTGCTACTATTCTGACACCAAGCGTCAGGACTGGTGTATAACAACAGTTGTGAACTACTAGCACGTAAAAAAAATTTAAAAACAAACATTTTCAACTTTTGCTGCAGTGGTAAAGATGATTTTGAGTTTACTGCTTGCGCAGGTGTGCGCAAGGACTTTCATACACAATTTAACTAAATTTTGAAGTACTTAAAAATTAAAAATTGTACTTTCTTGTAGCAGTTATGTTACCTCAGCTGGACCCCAGCTGCCATCTGAAAACAAACTTAAAATGGAATGCGGTGTTGGGATTTCAATATTGAGAAAACAAGGTGGACAGCCAGCTCACTCACCAAATGCTTTCATAGGCTCTATCAACTCCATCTTAAACATCTGACCTTTCTCCAAATCTTTTAGCATTTTGGCAACTTCATAATGCCGACAATGTGACACATCTTTTCCATTTATAGTCTCTATGTGATCACCCACGCAGATCATTTTGTTTTGGTCCATAAGGCTGCCTTCTTTGATTCGCTATCATTTAAAAATTAAACAGATTTAGAAACATTTATTCAAAAAGAGATGACACCACAGTTTCAAGAATGCCAGGTAACAACATCAATGCCATTAGATAAAACACACTGCTGTAATAAGCTCATAGCATTTTCATAAATTAAAATATGGAAAGCATTATTTTAATAAGAATAGTACATAAAATCAACAGGAAAAAAATGCAGTCATACTTTAGCTTATTCAAGAGCCTTAATTACTAATCTCTCTGTGCTTTAAAACTAAACCCAAACGTGTGAGTAATGTGAATATTTAATTGATTTTTAGGAGGTTTATTTTAATAGCTTGGCAAGCATAGGAACAGAATTCACCTTCTCAAGCATAGTCCAGGGACATAAAAAAAAAAAATGTGTGCAATATACTAAAACATGACTTGCTATAAAAGGCTGGTCAGTAACACTCATCTATAGCAAAAAACATCTACCATTTTCCTCAACAAGCTACACAAGTGTGTATTGAAGTACAAGCAGTTTCAAAGCCATAAAATGTAACAGAAGTTACTATTTATTGCTTTTGCAAAGTGAAATTTCAAAGTGAGAAAAAATATTCTTTGAAGGATCTCTATGAATTATCAAGTCAATTAAAGGACATGTGAAATGTCAGTGATTCTGGCTGTTGTTGTATGCTGTCATATTTGTTTATGATGTGCCTAAGTCATGTAAGCCATTATCCTGTGGCTATTTAATAGAAAAGCTATGATAAGATTTCTACCAAATATATTCAACTGTAAGTTCATTCTAACATCTTCCTGAATAACACATTTTTCCATAGACCGATGCTGTTCAGGCTAACAGTGAATAAGGTAATGGTGAGATAAGAGAGATAAACATATTACCACCTACTACTGTAACATCTAACCTAGCTGTGTAACTATCTTAGAAACCTGCTTCTAGTTTCTGTGCATATGTCTCAGCCCACACATGTGCATCCATATGAGAGAGTCACTGAGAAGCGTGATAATGCAACAAATTTCAGCTTCAGGCTGAGTTTAACTCTTTCTAGCATATTTCCAAAAATAAGCCTGATGGTGAATGAAAGCACACATCAAAAAACAGTTTCCAAATGCATTTTCATTACCAGGAGAGATGGGACTCAAAAGCATACCCACCTGCCCTAGTTTCAAATGGGATAATTTTATTCCTAGTAGTTGTGTGTTGAACATCCCTGTACGTGACTTAGTTCCTAGCTGAGGTTAAACCATGATGCCCCACCGTATTTCAAGTAATATTTAGCCTACATGCTAAATTAATTTCATTTAGCTTTTATTTCTTCACATGGATTTTAAGAACAAAACTGTTTAAGTAACATTCACTGCCTGTGTTGTGTCACATCTTTTTTGTTGATTATTCAGTTTTTATCATCATCACTCCAACTGAACTGACCAGAAAGTGTCAGGTTACATTGTCACAGTAATTACGAATGCAGTCAATATGCCTATATTACAGTCTTTTTAGAAGTCAGGATCTCTACTTCCTTCCTATGCAATGCCTGAAATTAAATGCATGACTACATTTTATGATGTCTCATACACCAGTCAGCTTCAAGTTCTACTACTATTATTCTTGGAATGATTCCATAATACATCATCTCATCTGGCCATGTACCTAGGAATCAAATTTGTGAAAGTAGAACGATTGCAAGTTTTGTTCTTAGTAAGAGGCAAAACAATAGTAGATTTTGTAGGAAAAACAACCTACCATTCAGAGTGTGAGGTGATTTAAAAACCAGCAGGGTTATATCCCAGATGTAGAAACTTCCATTATTCAAAATCCAATAATATTACCCAAGTCCATAACAGCTTTCAACAACTCAGAGAAGTATTTTATATGAATTGTTAAGTAATAATGGAACATAGCAACAAATTTTCAAGGAAATAAACATAAAGCAAAGAATTCCGTCAAAGTTTAGAGTCAGTACCTGCTTAGCCATTTACCTAGACAATTAGGTATTCAAAAAAATGCAATTTATACTTTTGCATACATATTTTCTGTAGATTTTTCTTAGCTACATATGCAAGAGCAAGAAATTAGGCTCCTAGAAACTCCTTTAGACTAAAGCACTCCCATGAAGACTGCACTATTTTCATTATGTTGTTGGTTACTAGATCAGTACAAGGACAATGATACATTTGTTCAGAACAAATTTTGTACAGTTTACTAGAAATTACAGCTTGTCTTGCTAACATAGTGAGGGTTTTCCAGGCTGCTCCAATTATGCAGTAGTCCATGTTCTCTCTCTCTCTCCGTATTAACAACGGAATGCAGACAGAGTAACACTGTTCAGTGCTGCACACATGAACTTTAATCACTGAGGCACTTTCAATGCCTTCCTTTAAAATGCAACAGAAAGAGCAGCATGACTGAATATTACAGGCTGTATGGATGTCCACCAGATTCAGATTTCTATATCTGTAAATATAAAATCGAAGCTGTGCTTTTGCCAAAATATCTAGCAAAACCTTTACTGCACCTCAACTTCAGACATGACCTCAAACACATTTTTCCCCAACAAAGACAATTTCTAAATGAAGTGAACTTCTAAATCATTTCACATCCTTGGTAGACAAGGAATACAGCATACAACCTCTCTATACACAAAGCTTTATTTACAATAACAATAAAAACAACTGGGTCAGCAGTAATCAAATGTAATTGTCAATGCCTCCTTAATAATGAATAACTGAAGTAGACTAAACAATCTAAAAAAGGCAAAAAATGTGATTAAGCTTTCTAATTGCTACTCTAGCATTTCTACAGCCTCTACTTGTCTCAAAATACACTACCCCTAGATCATATAGAAGACAAGGAAGAAAGCAATTATGATTAATATGCCATACATGTTACCGCTCACAGTTTCTACTCTGGTTAATTGTGGTAAATTGGGTTAATCTATACTCTTAGCATCTTTCAATACACCCTACCTACCTAAGGTGACAATATGGAAAAGCTAAAATTGCACCATACTTGCACCTATTCTTACACAGCATGAAGGCTTCTGCCTTGTGAACAGTCAAAAAAACTGAAAGACTTGATCTCATTATCCTAAGTGACAGAAGTTCTGTAAGCACCTCATCAGTGACATCAGATAACCACTTCAAAAAACTGAGGAGGCCTATGCAAGGAGCATCTAACACCTATCACCTCAGGGTAGGTCAGAAAATACAATAGTTACATTGTAAAGCTGATACACATTACAGAAGCAATGATAAAATGAACCAATTCTGAATGACATGCAGTACAGAAATAGCTGAACTGATTCTGAATTATTTATCTAAAGAGAAGCAACTTCTTTTTTTTACTTACCACATACAGGATAATAAAAGACTTCACAGTTCTAAAGAATCATTAAACCAATAATCAACCTGTTACAATAACAAGCTTTTAATGAAATTTATTTCACTGGTTATTAAATTTACCTTTATAAAAGCACAGCCAACTCCACTGTCTGTAATGGTAAGCCCAAGCACATCGTGAGTTTTAAGAATCTCCACTTCTTTTCGTTGTCCTTTTATGTGGGCAAATATGAAATCCTCAAGGCCAATTTGTGCACCTAAGAGCTTATCCATATCTGCTTTATGAGTGTTCAAAGTACAGAACATGATCTGTGCAGGAGAAAAGTAAACATGCTGCTTAACAGTATATTAGGTTTGGTGAGCTTGATAGGAACAGAAAAGGTAATTGTGACCTCCCAACACATCCAAACCAGAAATTGTTAGGTCTCCTCCAGCTGCCTTAGTGGACAGCGGAGATGACAGTCCCAATACGCACATGCTTCAGGAAACATCAATAGCTCAAACTGCAGATAAGAGCTAGCAAGGCAGCAAAGGAGAGAGACCTATCTGTGCGAGCAGCCTCTCACAGCCTGCCTCAACACAGCAACTCTGACAGAGCCATCTTGAGCTAGAGTAGAACAGACTGTTCCAGAGGTTAGAGTACACAAACTGCAGAACCAATACCATCTTTTTCTTCATCCATCTCAAATTCCACAGGATTAAAACATGTCTGAAAGTAGTTTCATGGGAGAAAGAAGTGAGTTTATCAAATGAAAAAGGTCATGAGAGAGCATGCAATCTTTTATATTGCTTCATGGGTTCCCCCATTACCTCAACACACTGTCTCTAACCTGTTTACTTAGTTTCCCAGCTTTCCTCCAGCATAAGCAGGGATCATCTCTACTCCAGCTTAGTAAAAGTAAGGCTTAAAGAAATAGATTCTTTATAAATCAGTCTTTCCAAGGAAGTTCTTTCAGAGTGCACTTTCGACCCCTTTGCAGATTACTGCCCACACTTGCTCCAAAGTAGTAAATGGAAATGGATTACCATCATGTGAAAAGATACAGTAGGAAGCCAGCCTACTGTTTAAGAAAAACTGCAGCAAGATGTTGCTCTGTATCTTTCATCTTTGCTACTGTTCTAGTGACAGTTCCTGGAGAGCAGCTGTCTGGGCCAACTGCTCCAAAAGCCAGGCACAAACTTGTGCTAGAGGTCTGCTTCCCTGGAAATGGAGGGTCTCCTTGTGCCTTCCTGGCTTCTCTCAATGCACTTATAAAAGTTACAGGTTTTTAAGCATCATAAAGCTTCAAGTTCCNAAAAAAAAAAAAAAAAAAGATCACATTCCTCACATCTATCCATCTATCCCAGGTCAAAAGGGTCCTCATATCTATCCCAGATCAAATCAAATGGGGTACTTTACCTAATTTGTTTCACAGAGAGCATTTAAGTCTCTGATGCTTTCTAGAACTTAAATTGTTTAACTATAGGCATTTCTGTTTTAAAAAACTTAATGTTTAGTAGCAAGACTGTGTTTCTTGATGAAGAGGGTCTCCTTTAGTTATATTAAAACAAACCAAAAAATCCTCAATCCCAAACAGTCCTCGTTCAGAGGTTAGTTTCTCATCTCTATCAAACATCCACTGCAATCTAATGCCTTACCTTAACAGTGAGAGTTGTAACAGCACACCCTTAAGAGGTATTAGCTTTTTTCTCAGCTTTTCAGTTAAACAATACTCAGCAGCAGTATCACCTAGAGAAGGTCAGCTAGTTTTAAGCAGAAAATTAAATTCTGCTTCACAAATATAATTTTTAAAATAACAGCGATATTTTCCCTAACCAAGAAGTTCTGACTGAAACAGGCTGAAGTTCACGTGTATATTTTCTCTCAAGCAATGCAATAACTTGAGCAGCTCACAACTGGAACTCAGTTCTTGTTCTTACAAAGAATAAAATAAGCACTGTCTTTACATTTTAGACATTAGCATCCTTCATCTGACCTTCTTAAACAGACAATCATATAGTAACTACTGTCACACCTTTGACTAGATAAAATTGGCAACAGAGTAGAAATGTGATATTTAGAAACTCGATCCAGAGTTTCTCTTTTTAGACCTTCATCTGGATGGCATTCCTGCTACAGCCTGTAAGTCTGAGAATTTTCTGTGAGTCAGTTCTGTGCTAACCACAAAAGCTGAGGAAATCACATCAGGCAGTCAAAAATAAAACCCAAATCATTCTTTGTCCTCTTTAGTGAGCAACTCTTTTTTCTCAGAACACATATACAAAGAGTAAAGTACTAAAGATGTACCTACCCATGATAATATAGTTACACCATCTATCAGTGCAGCTTTATTTGTACCTGAGAGCTGTCAATTCAAAAGCTTTTTTTTCTTGTAAACTTAAGGTAAAGTTTAATACAGGTACCTAATAGCTGTTTGTATAATTTAATTCATAAACACCACCTACTGTAGTATACCTTCCATTCATTTTTTTTATTTTTAATATGACTTTTCTTACTCAGAAATGAGCCAGAAAAGGAACAATGAAAATTGCACAATGAGTAAGTCGCTTCCCTCTCTTTTTGCCCTCAACCTTTAACTCAGCATACCAGTGCTATGACATTTCATGTCAACCTTAGCAAGATATTATAAATCTTCACTATTACATCAGTCGTGAAGCATCCAGGATACCTCCCTTCACTGAAACAGTTATCTTTTGTGGCACACAGAACATGGTAGGGACTGGGGGCTTTTCCACAGCTTTAAAAGCATCTGAAAAACAGATCATGAACTCAGCAAGCACCACATGTAATAATACAGTGTGAAATCTTTAAGTACTGCTATGGGCAAGAGCAAGCAAACCATAGGGCTGGGAGGTGGTGTTTTGTAGGGAGTGTCGTTTGCTCATTTAGTCTTCAATCTGTAGGCAAGAGCCCAAACATGCTGTTTCAACAGATAAGCCTCTACTTTAAAACTGAACAGTTGAATGATAAGGATTTTAGAAGTTGACCCTTTTCTCTTAAGTTCCTAAAATGCAGTTCAGTTGTTTGGGTGGTTTGGTTTTTTTTTTGTTTCAAGGTCATTTTTATTCAGAAACCTCTTTGAGCAGTGCCTTATTTCTCGGTATTCTTTCATAAGAGTTAAACTACACAGGTTTAAATCAAATTATTCTACAAAAGCTTAATGTGGCACAGCCTCACAATATTCTTAACAGTTTAGCATGAGGAGGCAAGGCTTGTGAACCAACAGTTGAGACAAGTTCAGCAGCTGAACTGGAAGAGACAGAGGGAGCTACATTCCTCCCCTTGGTACTGCCAGAAAAATCTCCCTTTTCCTTATGATGCAAAATTCCTTTCACCATTAAAGAAACCCCAGCCTCCGTGGGCTTGACAGACACGCCCACTGGAGCATTCAACTTACCTCAAGGGCCCCAGCACACCTCACCTTCCAAAGCAAATAAAATAATCAAAAGTGCAAATTATGAGTACACAACCCAAAAGCCCTAACAGCTTCTGTGGTTTACCATTCCCTTCTCATCTGATCAGAAATAGCCCTGCTATAGTTGGACTTTAATATCCATGTTCCCAGTGCCTGATTAGCTACTTTGAACACTTTAAAGCCCTACCACATGCTCCCACAGGAGCACACCAGCACCAAATGCTTGAACAGACCCACACTGTCCTTTGATCAGTGTTCATCTATCATACAGGCTGCACTTTCACCCTTACAGGGAACATAACATTCCCCTCTGCATTTGTAGGCAGTCACCGTGGAGCGGTAAACCTAAATAGCCAAGACCATACACAATTAATTTTTCTAACTACTTCTCCTACTTCATCCTCTACAGGAAAAACACTATAGTTGTAGTATTTATGCAATTAGAAACATACATAGAATGTTTGTGGATGGGTTGGTGGTGTTTGTTAGGAATCGCATCTATTCTATGGGGTTTTTTTAGCTCTGTGCTTCTTTGTTGAAACCTTGTCTAAAGAATGAAGTTAGAAGTCAGGAACAATGTGAAATACCTCAAAGAGCATTAATATCAATGATACAGACAACCCATTGCTATAAGCCATCTTCATTCCTCCCTGTGGAAAGAAAATTCACGCTGAACCAGGAAGAGAAGAAATGCTAATCATGGTAAACATCAGAGAGGTAGACAGAAATGCAGTCTGAATGCCAGGTGAAAAGGGATACATGAGATTCACCTAAGAGGGTTGATGAAAAATGCAATACTGAGACAAGAAACAATGAGTACTGGGAGAGCCTCAGAAAGCTTCCTTCAAAGGTATCTATCAAACATCACAGGAACAAAGGAGTAACTGCTTTGAAGATATACCTATCCTCTTCAGACCCCATCCTATCCTACTGATGATCCAGGTCTGCACACCAACTTTTGTCAGTGTCCAAAGACTTGTTTTATACTAGCTTCTGTCACTGTTGGCAGTCAAACACAGGTCCTGGAAAGGACTCCCTAGCACAAGCTAAACTTAGCTGATCCTGTGAGATATAATACAAAGAAGAAATGAAGTACCATAAACCATGGGGACTCAAAAGGAGCAATGACAGATTACAAGTGCACCTCATCCTGAGCCATACTACACCACTTATCCAAGTAGGAACTTACCCAAAAAGCTGTATCTTTGCCTACACTGCAGTTAACTCATCTATCATATATAAATGCATTCACTTCTGCAACTATTACCCAAATGCTCTCTACATTGACCTCTTTCCCACCCCCACTCCCCTTCCCTCTGCTTTTCCACCTGAGTCACTTCAGAGCAGAGATCTCTGTGATAGTACCAGTTTCCAAAGAGATTCCGGTATCACACTGTCCACAAGCTTGAGCACGGACAGGTCACAGAAACTTTCCTAGACAAGAGACACCTACAAATAGCATTTGAGTACCTCAGCATCTTCCAGTTTGATGATATGTAGTTTTCAGTATTTTCTTTTAGACCATGCTCTGTCCAAACGCACCTTTAATTAATTAATAATTAATAACACACTTAGAATGTCTACTCTTCCTTGCTTCCAGCAACCTCAGCAGTTCCTAATAAAGCCACAGTAAATAGCAAAGGATGCCATGAAATATCTATCCGATTTTGTCTTGTCCATCCAAAATTTTGTTGTAGGATTCTCTGGTCCAGGTTCTTCACTCTACTATGATACTTTTACATGAGGAAGTGTTTTTGATCACTGTTTTAATTTCATAAGTTTCTTAAAGGCAACAGAATTGCTTGAGTAAAACATTTTTAATTCAGTGTCTCCAGCAACAATTTTACCAAAAAAAACCCAAACAAAAAACATGGAACCCTGTCTAGTTAGCACAAAGCTGGCAATAGACACCTATGAGGCATGTGGTGCTCCCTCTAAAACTTTTGGAGTTTCAGATTATATGTATCTATCAGGAGAAACAGAGGCACACAAATCACTGGAATAGGCTATCCACAGAGGTTGTGGAGATTTTTCAGGGAACACTCAAATCATGTCTGGATACAGCTCTGTGCAATGTGCTTTAGGCAATCCTGCTTTGGCAGGGCTGGGGGGGAGGTTGACTTGCTCTCTTGAGGTCCATTCCAACTCTGGTGTTTCTGTAGCCATTCATACAAAATAGAACTTCCTGGCAAATACTGTTCTTTCTCAAGTTTGTGAAGACAAAAGATCAGTAACAAAAACTTCAATTATGAAAGGAAAAAAATAGAAGATAATCTAGCAGTTATGAGAACTTGAGAATAAAACATGTAACTAGAGGTAGAACAGAACATAAGGGAACAGCAGCTCAGTATGGAAAGAAAACAGAAGGTCAGAAAGCAGGTGGAAGATCTAGGACGTGACATGGATACACAGGCTGGTAATAGCACAGGTACTTATTGATTTAATGCAACAGTGGATGGTTAAACTGTATTCACTGCTACTGTCACTTTCACAGTTTACTGCTAGAAATGCTCCTGGGTCAGACCACAGCGGACTTAGATCGAAGTCTATAGTAGCAACAGTTTTTCTACTTTCTAAGAGCCGGCTACAAAGATGAAGACAAGAGAAGCTGTCCAGCCCCAGGCACACGGAAACGTCAGCACTCTTTTTTCAATTTGACAGGCTGAGGTTAACGTTCACAGAAGCACAGAGGAAGAATTTAACTTCTAATCAAGAGAAAACAATACGTTTACAAACACAAATGAATCTTTATCAAATCTGTCTTAAGAAAAAAAACATACCAAAACAGAAAGCAGCAAGATTACAAAAAAATCCTGTTAGCAAAGATGTCCCTGCTCACTGTGCAGGGGGAACTAGACTAGATGACCTTTAAAAGGTTTCTTCCAACCCATCCTATGACTCTCATAACTAACCTCATTTAAAGAGTGGACCTGGTAAAGCAGAAAACTTCCTAGACATCACATTCAGTTGCGTTTACACACAGGGAAGTTTAATGACTTTATACATCCCATTATACAACTCCATTCTGGGGATTTACCCTCATGGAGCCACTGATAATGTTTTTTTTCTTCAACTGGAATCAGTACATATTGTTTCAGTTTCAAACAATGATTCAATCATTATTACGAAAAACAATTATTGCACTCAACTGCGATACGAATGGCTGGACCCAGCACCTAGGAGCTGCGTTAAACACCAGGCTGGGCAGAAGCCAAGGAAACATTTCTGGCTGAAGGGCCCATTGTCAGAGATGCAAAGCGGTCACCCTCACGGCCTTTTCCGAGCGGCGATGCCGATCGGGGAACAGCTCAAGTAAGTCCCCCACAAAGCAAACAACAGTCCACAAAAAACCAAACAGCACGGACCCCGCAGCCCGTTCCGT
>VZRI01006590.1:330138-353559 GCA_013397515.1 Upupa epops | reverse complement strand
GGGGCCGCCTCGCTCTCCACCAGCTTGGAGGTCTCCTTGGCCTTATCCTTCTTCTTGCTCCGCAGCCCCAGCGGCATCTTCCCACCTCCGCGGCCGACCGCACTGGACTCTGACCCCGCCACCACCCAGGCCCCACACGGCCATGCCGCCGCCAGGTGAGGCCAGGCCCGCCTNTAAGAGCCGGCTACAAAGATGAAGACAAGAGAAGCTGTCCAGCCCCAGGCACACGGAAACGTCAGCACTCTTTTTTCAATTTGACAGGCTGAGGTTAACGTTCACAGAAGCACAGAGGAAGAATTTAACTTCTAATCAAGAGAAAACAATACGTTTACAAACACAAATGAATCTTTATCAAATCTGTCTTAAGAAAAAAAACATACCAAAACAGAAAGCAGCAAGATTACAAAAAAATCCTGTTAGCAAAGATGTCCCTGCTCACTGTGCAGGGGGAACTAGACTAGATGACCTTTAAAAGGTTTCTTCCAACCCATCCTATGACTCTCATAACTAACCTCATTTAAAGAGTGGACCTGGTAAAGCAGAAAACTTCCTAGACATCACATTCAGTTGCGTTTACACACAGGGAAGTTTAATGACTTTATACATCCCATTATACAACTCCATTCTGGGGATTTACCCTCATGGAGCCACTGATAATGTTTTTTTTCTTCAACTGGAATCAGTACATATTGTTTCAGTTTCAAACAATGATTCAATCATTATTACGAAAAACAATTATTGCACTCAACTGCGATACGAATGGCTGGACCCAGCACCTAGGAGCTGCGTTAAACACCAGGCTGGGCAGAAGCCAAGGAAACATTTCTGGCTGAAGGGCCCATTGTCAGAGATGCAAAGCGGTCACCCTCACGGCCTTTTCCGAGCGGCGATGCCGATCGGGGAACAGCTCAAGTAAGTCCCCCACAAAGCAAACAACAGTCCACAAAAAACCAAACAGCACGGACCCCGCAGCCCGTTCCGTGCAGGCTGCACAACTCCGCCCACGTGCCCGTGGGGGCCCCGCGGGGCGGTGCCGACCGGTACCTGTGCGGGGTCGATGCCGAAGGCCGCCCCAATCCTGTCGTAGAGCTCTCGGGCGCTGCCGAAGCCCTGCACGCGGCCCGTGGCGCTGCCGTGCGCCAGCTGCGCGTGGAACTGCAGCCGCGACGNCCCCGCCCCGCCCCGCCCCGCCGGCCTCCAGAGCCGCTCAAAGGGGACGGAAGGCAATGGGCACGGCTGAGCCTCCGTTCACCCTGCCCAACCGCTCCTCCGCTCCCACGACTGTTAGGGGCGGGAGGGGCCCTGTCCTGCCTGTAACAACCCTCAGCTTCCTTTTCAGCCTCACTATAGTAGGGTCGTGCACCTCAGGGTTGCCACAGCGCGCCCCACCGGTGCCCACCATGGAAGCCACAACTGGCCATAACTAAAGCACAGTAACACGGACTTGGAACAAAAGCGATTCTACGATACCGGTTAGAAAGCTAATCAAACTCTTCCTAACTAGGAAGCTAAGGGCACTTGAAACTAAACAGGTCCCAGAATGCTGAGTTTGCCAATTTCCTGACCAATGCAAAGGCGTGTTCCATCTGTTTCTGTGTATTACCTGAACTTTATTTATTTAAACATTTTAAAGTACTTTCCTAAATTTTACACAGAAACATCACAAAAAGTTCACCATCTTTCCACTTACTAGGACACAAATTTCTACAAGTAACAACTAAATATTGTTCAGACTACTCTTATATCTAGGATAAAAGAAAGCATGACTTACACTAGGACTTCATCCAACCCTTGCTTATTTACCACAATTGACCAGTGTCCCCATATACCAACACCGGTTAAGGGTTAAGTCATAACCATATAAGCAATGTTTAAAAGGCTTACCTATTGAATAAAAAAAATGTAATCAATGTTGAAGTGTACTTTCTAACATTTAGATTTCAATGTTGAAGTGTACTTTCTAACATTTAGATTTAAAGCGCCTGCTGCTCTATTGTGGAATCCAGAAATTTACTATGTGTTATAAGAGGCATCTTCTGTGCTAAGCAGCTACGCACCCACCTCAATGGAACTGCATTATTGTCACTGGTTTACGACAACCACTCAAGATGTAAAACACGTTAATTTCAGGGAGCAACTATTCTAATACTGCAAAAAGAAGCAGTATTGCCTTACAGCATCTTCTGACTCTCAGAATAAAATAAGACAAACCATGAGAAGAAAAAAAAAAAAGAGTAAAAGTAGAGAATAAAACCCAAACACTCCCCCACTCAGGATTCTGGCATATGAAGTGCTGAGTGGCATGATCTAGATGTCAGATGTTTAAGTTTACTTGGGTGGTTTTAGGTTGGACTGGATGATCTTTAAGGTCTTTTCCAGACTCATCATTACTGTGATACTGTGAATCAGACCAGGTAGGCAAAGTTTATTATTAGGAGGCTGCTCAGAGTCAAAACCTTTTAGCATACCAAATCAGACAGCACCCTGAGCATCTCAGAAACCATGCAAATTTTTAAAGCTGTTCATATTCCAGGGAAAAAAATAAGGGGGGGTTCAAGCCAGATGAATTTGTCTTTCCAGATAGCATGTGGTAGATTTAACTGAATACTCAAAAACACCTTTTACCCAAGTCTAATCTAAGGGGTTATTTTTCTATCAATTCACACCAATTAAAAAAAAATCCACCACAGAATAAGCTTTCTGACTTCCTAGTCTGAAATCAGAAAACCTGGCATAAATTGAAGGACATGGCAGAGACTACACGAAGATTAAGTAAGAGTTTCCAACTGTTTGAATTCATTCTGACACTTGTCCTAGTCATCTGGAAAGACAACCGAATCAATGTTAAAGAACAATAAATACTGTCTACTGTCATTCCTGATGTTAACAATTCAGATAACATAAATGAAAGCAGTCAAGCTGTCACACAGTCACACAGAGAGCTTATGCAGGTTTATTTTAAAAACTCGTGGACATCGACATAACCCTTAGTTATCTGCTGCAAAACCTTCAGCTTAAGTGTTTCCATGTTTCATATGGAGGTGGATGGATGGTAAAAAATAGCTGAATTTGCTGATCCTATTTATACAGCTTGGAGCAATAGCATTTGCTTTTAACTATGGAAAGAAAAAATTAGGAGAGCAACAGCGCTAACTGAATAAACTGAAGATAACACTGTACCTGTTTAATACGAACAGTATGCAGCATCTAATACATGATATTTAACTTTTTGTTGTCATTTAAGTCAGGAGAATATTGCACATTTGCTAAATAATTTCCAAAAGCTAAAGAGCATCTACATAACACTGTCAGGAAAACTCAAGAGCTTTTGCAAGAACCTGTAAAGCAGTGCTCCATAATCACCCTTCACCTAGGCAGTACTGCTAAACAAATGCAAATGCCATTGCTCTGATAATGGATTAACAGTTTCAGCCATTTATATTTAACCACAGCATAACACAGTGCTTACTGAGTGATCTGCAGAACCAGAAATTACTCCCATTGTTTAGAACCTCAAAGACTAAAAGCCTATAATGAACATAAGATATTTTCACAAAGTACAACCAGCCCTGCCCTGAAGCTTCCCTTCATACATATCCACTAGAGAAAATACCTGTCAGCATTAATTAACACACATAAAAACACGATCATGAACCCAAATAAGCTTCCAGCAATTCAGAGCAGTTGGGATCTAAAATTTAAGTTTTGTGGCACTGTCAGAGTTAGCAATTTAAATTATTACTAGCGTCAGGTTTAGAAAGAAAAACAAACCATGTACTAAAAAAATAAAAAAGGAACATTTGGGTTTCAGTTCTTTTAATTCTATAAGTCTATTACACACTGCTGTTTACTACATTTCTCAGTTTTTCAGCCACAGTACTTCAAATGTGAGACTCATGGTATGAAGCTTATGGAGAAAGTATGTGAACAGAACAAAATCAAGTTACTGCATATGAAATGCCAGAGCTATATTACAAACTACACATATATAAAGTTGTTTCACTACACAGAACCTAAATCTCTCTGTGACTTCGGTAGTTCTTACCTGTGGCATATTTAGTCTCTGATATTCCATGTTTTAAATGAAGCAACTGCTTAAAAAGAATTCCTGATACGACTACAGAACCAAGATTTTTTATGGTATTTCAGGACCTTTTTTGTTTAGTCTAACAAAAACAAAATGGAGAAGAAACATAGTTGTCCACAACTATCTAGGATAGCATTAAATGGATATAAAACTATGAAAAAAATTCTGATAAAACTTAAAATGTCTACTCATTAACACCACAAATAACTACTTTTTTAAAACATTGGGCCAATCAAGGCCTTTCAGTAACATTGCTCTTCCTCCTGCATTTTCAGATGACTTCAAATAGGACTGCCCATAACAGGAGGAAACCAAACCACTACCTAAACTTACTGATTGCTTGAGTTTGCCCATACTACATTAAGTATTCCTGTTTTGGCTTTGACACAGGAAAAACGTCAATTAGTAAAACCACCCTCTGAAAGTACATGCAACAGAAAAACCTGACTTTGCACACTGACTTTAATTTTGGAATTGTGATAGAGAGTAGATGGTATCACAAGGATTTTTATCCTCGGTTTTTTGGTTGGCTTTTTTCTTTTTGTTGCTGCTGGTATAGGAAGAAAATAGGTGGTTTTATGGATTGCTCTTTGGAGTGGTTCCAGGGCTTTGGCCACAACTTTTCTGCCTGGTTCTCATTGAAGGCAGTTCACTAACATTGCTTTAGTTATAAACAGAAGCTACTGAGACATTTTTTTGAAATGTCATAAAGTACGCAGGGAAACACTATATGGTATTTCAGGAGCTAGGTAGGTATTTCGTTGGGTTTTTTTTAAACTTACATAGGGTAGCAGGAATGTGAAGATGACAGCTTGTCCCTGAAGAAGCATCAGGCATAGCTAACAAGATTGTTGTACAGCTGTTCCCTTGGGTAAACCAGTGATTCCAGGGGAGGAAAACAGACACAGGACAGTTATACCTTTCAGACCCAAAGGGAGCAGCAGCAGAGCTCTATGTTCAGTCTTTACATAACAATTTGTTTGACAAGTCTGAGGGAAACAATGTCATTTAATAGTCCACTTTGTGAGATTAGCACAGCCACTTTCCCAGTTGACAAGACAAACAGTAAGTTAATATATGAATGTACTAGCCCTACAGTTTGTTCAGTAAGCAATATAGCAACAACTGTCAATGCCAGCTAGAAAGGACAAACAGCATTTACTGACTAGAAAAGAAAAACCTTCTCTTAATAGTGTTTCTAGTAGCATGTCCAGGTCTATTTTTTAGGTCTAGCATATTAAGTGTACAGAACTTCATGCTGAAACACAGCAAACTTCACTGGTGGGATAAAACCTCTTATACCCACAAGTTATGTTACTAGTGAGTCAAATTAGCACAAGACGCACATGCTAGACAGAAATGGAGTGCGTTTAGTTTGCAAACAGCTAATCACCTCCAGATATTGTGAAAAGCTTCACTAATTACAAAACTTAAAAAAAAAAGGCCATAAGACTGCTAGCACTAGTGTAATAACAACTATAACTTGGAGCTCTGTAACAGATCCTAGGTACTGATACTGGTGAAATCAGAAGTGACTTTGGATCTAGCAGTGATTACAAATGACCAAATCTTCACAAATATACTTCTGCTCTTCTCTACAATCATCTTGAGTTTGGAGTCTTCCTCTTCCTTTATGCAGTTTCTATCTAACACCACTCTCCCAAATTCCTCTCTATGAAGTACTTTAACTGGATAAACCTGTCAATCTGACACAACTCATCATGTACGCATAACACTCAACCAAAACTGAATAGCAGCCAGTTGCACCAAATACGTCTCAAAAAACCCCAACCCAACAAAACCTAACATGTAAAGCATGACTCATTAAGTTTGTTTACGCAAGCACAGAGCTAGTGGCGCTTACTCAGAGTTAGAACTGATTCCTGACCAAGAACAATTCACTTTCCAGGCAGCTTATTTGTCTTGGAATAGGCCTGCCAAAAAAGAAATAATCCACAGCTAATGGCAGATTGCCTAGTCATGACAATGCACTCCTCCAGTCTCTAAGCAAAACTACTTTTAGCATTGAAAGTGTAACAGGTGAAAGAACTGGATTCATTTACCACACTATGCATCATTTTGATGGATGAGTCTTCCCTGCAGCTGGATTTTTGCTAGTCAGGCATGAATACTGTTTCAAGCCCTTATTAAATGCTCAGAATACAATAGAATATACTATAAATACTAGAATTATCATATCTGTGAATTAGAGCACTGATAATGTCCCCTGACTGATCACTGTAAAATAATACTGCTCATTTTAAGCACTTTTCTGAGGTCTAGACTGAAATATTGAAAATGGGGGTGAATACTAGAAGAGGACACCCAAATGAGGTAAAAGTTTCCATCTCATGAAAGACAAACAAGTGAGTACACACAAAGTTGTAAGATGAAGGTATCGCAGTAATGATGAGGCTGGAAAAGATCTTAAAGATTATCCAGTCTAACCTAAATCAAACTAAACCAACTAAACCTAACATCTAGATCATGCCACTCAGCACTTCATCCAGACTAACCCTGAACACCTCCAGAGACGGTGATTCCACCACCTCCATGGGCAGCCTGTTCCAAAATCAGATTATTCTTTCAGTGAAAAACTTTTTCCTAATGTCAAGTCTAAACCTCACCCAATGGAGCTTAAGACTATGACCCCTTGTCCTGTCTCCAGTGTCCAGGGAAAAAAGACCGACCACTGCCTGACCATAACCGCCTTTTAGATAGTTATAGACAACAATAAGGTCACCCCTGAGCCTCCTCTTTTCCAGGCTAAACAGAAGGTGTTAAGAACAGGGGAGACCCAAACCATTTAGAAGTCTGTTACTTCCACAACAGTAAACAGGTATACAACACCAACCCAAAACATCTGTTCAACATACCACAAACAAGCTTTAGCATCTCAGCACACAAAACAGGATTAGTTAAAGAGTGAAATGTCAATATCCTCACAACATCAGAAAACCTGCTCTGGAGCAAATCACAACACCACTACATAGCAGAAAGCAGAAACGGTTGTAATAAAGACTGCCCGACTCCTCCAACAGCAGAAAGTTATCCTAAAGGTAGATACTGGGATGATTAAAAGGTTCTTTAGAAAATTTTCATAGATTTGTGGAACAAATCCCACCAAAATAACCAAATGACATAATTTCTATGGCACTACAGGAGATCAAAATACCCTTCTCATCCAGAAAGTATTTCGTTGGGTCCATGTATTTATTTCCATGTATTTCAGCAGTTCAGATATAGCAGATGACTGAGCATTTGCCTCCTTCTCCCGTGTAGCCTTTATTAAATAAACAAACTGCATTTGAAACATAGCTTAAGCACATTATTTGATTAGAAAAATATTAATTTTGTGTGAATCAGGGATTAGACAAATAATGCTCCCTTTCATACTTTGAGGTAATTCCACATGCTATTTTCTGAAACATATATTTTGTTATCTCTCCATAAGAAAAGAAATACAAACATTTCATACCAGTCCTATACTTTTGTATTTTGAGCAAAAAAACAGTTGGAAAAGTTAGTTTGTTATACATACATATATGTACTTACAAATACACAAGATTCTGCAATTTCTCTATTTAACACAGCTCCTCTTACCTGAAGGTGGTTACAAAAATAGGCCTAGTTGCTGTTATTTTTTTTACAAGATGGACTATGGTTACAAGATCTTGGATTACAAAACGCTCAATTTTATTAGCTTTTAAGTTGATAGACATGTATTTTAACATGATATGCTTTTAACACCATGTAGCTTATAGCATCTGCCATTGTAACAAAAGGTAAGAGAAAGTTAAAAAACAATTTTACAGGTTTTACTTAAAAACCACGTAAGAAATGCCATACAGAACAGAGAGAAGATTTTTTGAACAAGCAATACATAGTGCTAACAATATGCATAAGCACTAAGTAGCAATTTTTCTTCCTTTGTGATACTGCTGCAGTGTTTGTTTAGTTCCTTCCTTGCAGAATTGGAACCAATTGACATTGTACAAAGAGATTTGCAGTTAAAAAATAAGTGTAACAGTATCTCCCACAGGTTTCATTCCTTTGAGTAAGAGAAATGGGATTCTTGTGCTCAATAAAGTTATTGTAAATTAAATCCCAAGTTTCCTATTATTTACTTTTCTGCAGAAAATCACATGTATGAAGGTAACACTGCTATTTCTTAGGCTACCTAACAGAGCAGGTTACGACTACATTTCCACAGGCAGAAAGCTGACAGCAAATCTTACTTATTTTCTTATGATGAAAAAAGAAAAAAACCCAACAACCCCAAAGCTTTGAAACTGTTGTTAAAGCACTGTATTATGGATACTTTAGTAGTAAAGCATGCCCATGAGGCATTTCTTTCATCAAAACCATGCTGCAATCAAGGGAACCAGCCCTATTACTGTATTACAAAACTAAACTCTTACTGAGGGCTCTTCATTTTTACAAGTCCTTTAACTCTGAAGACAAATAAGTCATTTGTATTACAAAAGACTCAATTCAAGCACACAAAATTTTAAGGGCAACCCCTATCCTATTTTTTGTATTAAGCAACATTTCCTTTATCTAGGACCTAGGTTAAAAGCTCAACCTTTGGAAATAATGGACACATAATAATGATCTTTAAATAATTGCACTAGCCAAATGCATTTATTGAGTTCTTTGTGCATTTTTTCACTCTAAAAAAAGAGTCCTACCTCCTAGGGATTCAAGCTGTCACATCAGTACCATCTGTTTTGGGGCTAAGCTTCATTTGCAGAACAGGACACATAGTATTGTTTAGTGAAAAGGCCAAGCTCACAGAATCATTTAGGTTAAAAGTGTGAGATGTTATAGTACGATTCACGTCGAGGTAAAAACAATATCCCCCCTTGTCATTGTGGAAAACTATTGAATAAACAAAATAAACAGTGAAACTCAGCAGGACAAATGGTAAACAGGATGGGGGGAGGCTGAGCAATCTAAGACATGCAAAGTGTTGTGCAATGTATGGGGAGCTAATCACTTTTAATTAAGATTAGGCCAAGAACATTGTCTCCCACCTTATCTTTGGATCCAGGGTCTCACTAAGAAGTGGAGATGTGAACAAAGAGAAGACTGATGAGGGGATCCTTTGAAGTGATAATATGTATAAAATAAGGTACTAAATGTTGCTGCCTTAAACTGGAAGTGTGCCTGTTGGTGAAGTGACTAACTCCCCACGCACCCAGTGCTGCTTGCTCACTCCTTATCACCTCAACCAATAAATCTTTTGTATTTTATCAAAGATTTGGGTCTGTTGGATCATTTCTAAAAAAAGGCATCTCCTGGGATGTAGTATATCACCCCTGCCCAAGCATGATCCTGTCCAGGACCATGTCCAGTCTGAGTCTCTGCAAATGGATGGTGACACTCCCAACTTCTCTTGACAACCCGTTTCAATTTTTGACCACTCTCACACTAAAAAAGGTGTTTCCATGTTTTCCAATGAAATGACCTACATTTTACTTGTGTCTATCACCTTAACCTTGTCTGCCATGCGCACGACACCCACCCCCCCCCTTTTTCTTCCTCAGGCTGAAGAACTTCAGCTTTCTCAGCTCCTCCTTAGACGTGTCCCTGTAAGTTTGCCATCTTTCTTATACTACCTAGAACTGATCACAGTACTCCAGATGCATCCTGATCAATGCTGAGTGTAGAGGGATGGGATCATCTCCCTCAGTCTGTCACCTTTGGCCTTTGTTACCACAAGAGTGCATTGTTGACTCAGACACTTTGCTGTCTAGCAGGTCCTCAAAGTCTCAGAAAAGCTGTTTCCACATAGTCAGCTCCCAGGGTGCCCAGCCTTGGGTTATTCCTCAGGCAGCAAGACTCTGCATCCCCCCAGCTGAAATTTGTGAGAATCCTCTGTACAGTTCTCCAACTTGCTGAAGTACCTTTGAAAGGCACCATTTGGTGTTACCAGCCACTCCTCCCAGTTTTATCTGATTGGCAAACTTGCTGAGGACGCACTCCATCCCTTAATGCAGGTCATTAATGAAGGTGTTGAACAGTATTTGCCTCCAACTGGAATTTGTGCCATGGATTTCATCCACCTCTGCCCACTTATTTGGGTAGTTTTTAATCCACCTCACTTTCCCCATCTTTAAATTGTCTATCCGTCTGCAAAAGCCAAGGTGAACAACATAGTGAAACATCCTGAAAGCTAGTCACTTTACTGCAGAAACCAATGAGGTTGTCCAAGTACAATTTATCCTTCATAAATCTATGCAGACTACTGTCCACATTCTTGTTCTTCACATGTTCAGAAATGCTTCCCAGGAGGATTTTCTCCATAATCTTCCCAGAGACTGAAGCAAAACTGATGGGCATGTCCCAAGTCCAAACCTTCCTTCTTGGTTTTCTTGAATAGAAGAGTGGTATTTGCACTTTTGAAATCCATCAGCCTCACAGACTGTGTAAATGCATCCTAGTCTGGCCTTCCACCACTGAGGTTTCAGACTTCCCCTCTGGCTTCAGGTGCCTGGAATTCCTGAAAGCTTGTTTTACTGTTAGAGACTGATGCAAAGACAACACCAAGTCCTGCAGCCTTCTCCAAGTCACCTGTCACCAGCTTCCCTGCCCCATTCAACAGCAGGTCCACAATGTGCTGTTCATGTAGCTGTAGAATCCCTTCTTGCAGCTCTGCCTGAAGACTGAGTAACTATCTCTCAGCAAATTGCTACTCTTGCTCCTAAAGCCACATGCGCTTTGCTAGACTCACAGTACAGCCCTCACACACACAGGCAATTAAAAAACAACTTTCCTTCCACTGAAGAAGTTCAGCAATCCAAGATGATTTTCTCAGCCTCTGCTTTGTGCAGTGAAAGGTAATGGACCAAAATTTTTATGTTCTATAGTTGGCTTTTAAAGTATTTATACATTTGTGTATTACTACCACTACCACCTCAAATTTCTGTTTAAGTGGTTAATGTTATAGATAGGCCAGGGATCATAAGAAACAAAGTACCTGGAGGCCCAAGTATTTTATCAGAGTTATGAGCTGACTTTGTAAAAACCAACTAGGTTTGACATCAGGCAAAATAATTAATAAACATTTCTGATTAGGAAGATGTAACGTAAAATGTGTTGTTTTCCCTATCAATTTTACTGCAAAAGTCGCCTGTATGACTTGTACTTAATCCTTTTCTTCTCATGCAGCATTACAGTGTTTCCCCCCACCCCCGTCCCACAAAATAAAAAAACAAATATTCCACTAGTTGTTACAGATTGCACTTTTAAAGCACAGACTTCCCAGTCTTTTGCATTTCCAGTGTCCCATTTAAACTGTTGGCATACACAGTCTTTGCTTTATGAAACTGGAAGATTTCGTCTAAGTACTTCTTTTGATGCTGGAGAAATATTATCTGGAAAAATTACTTCAAACTCTATAATTAAGTCTCCACGTTGCTCAGGAATTTTGGGAAATGGCAAACCATAACCTATAATTCTTCTTCTCATCCCAGGCTTTACAACTTCATTCACTGTCATGGGTATGGTTCTTCCTTCTATCGTCGGCACGTTGATAGAGCTGCCACACAAAGCCTAAAGAAAGATTGTATCACAAGAAGAAATTGGTCATGATTTTATTTGTACCCACAATTGAATTTGGATTACTTAGAAGAGATTAACATTCTAAACAGTATTTCCACTGTGTACTAGTGAGATGTCAAAATTCAAATACATTATACTTCTAAAAAGGGAAGGCTTCAATTATTCCTTGAATAACAAAGAATTTATCAATCTTATACAATGGCCACTGGAGGGTAACCTGAGCTTGCATATCCTTCAAAGACTTTATGAATATAAGGTAATTGAACATAGAACTTCTTGCTCATACTTTACTAAAGACATCCAGCTTATCTGTTTCCATTGTTTACACTGCACAGGAGTATACTCTACTACACTATCAACCTATAACATATCAAACTACATAACCACATTTCAGTGTCTAAAAGCAGAGGCACATCAAATTTTACAGCTGTCTCAGGAGAGCATTTGTGATGCTCAAAGATAAGCGAACTATTTCTGTGCACCAAAATTAAATCACAGACTTTCTGCTGTATACAATAGCTTGCTTTCACTACTAGGGTCTCTTGGTAACACCATTTAGATTCATCCAACATCATCTGATTCACCACAATTAGTCTATACTGATAATGTCAGATTTACTTAACAATGCAATGACTATAAAGAGGCTTTTACCTACAATGAAATCGTATTACCCACATTAACATTAAACATTGTCTTTTCTCCTTCTGTCATGCTATTTTACTGCTTTAAAGTGCCTTCAGATTTTTAATTAAAAATTCTTTAAAAAGCTTATAGCGTACCCAAAGAACTTATAAAGCAAGGAGTTAATTACATTAGGTGGAGAAATAAAGAAAAAACACATTATGCACACTCAGCTACATAACCTTTTTTTAATTATGTTTAAGTTCTTAAAGCTTCAGATCCTTAAGAACTCTGCTCAGTCTGATTTTTCCTTTTGGAAGACAATGCGCTTTTACTTAGAAAGAATTTTTAAAAGCTGCATCATTTTTGTTCCTATATATAGTTCCTGTAACACCTGTTCACAATAACTTATCCTCATGAAATCCAGCTCTATGGATGATGAAATCACACTGGAATAACTTATGACATAAAAAGGCAGATTTAGAATTTGTTGGCAGAGAAAATATTTAAGACATTTCTACTCTGCCCTACAGAAGTAGCAATGATATCAGTAAGGAGAATACAATTATAACAAATCAATTCAAAAGAGTATTTACGTTTGTTACTTCAGCCTGATTATATATTTAGCTAGAAAGGTAGAGTATAAAGATTTAAGATATACCAGACTTTACTCTTACATTTGTACCTCCATAACAAAAAGCTTTAAATAATAGTCCATTTTTATCAAAAGAGCTATTGCTTCCACTATAAAAACTGTGCTCTGCAGCCCCATGTTGACTTTACAAGAGTGAAATTCTATTCTGAAAAAACACACTGAACTTTGCTGCTGCCATACATTCCATGCAGCAAGCCACTGTATCATACTGTAATGGGTTTCTGCATTTATAATTCTATCAAAAAAGAAAACTTACCTCCCTTAGGCTGATCTTAACGGGATAGATAATATTTGATCCATCTCTCTTGAAGTGAGAGTGAGGTTTATCTTTAATGACAAACACAATATCAGCTGGAATTGTGTTGGGTGTTTCATCACCTTCTTTTGGAAAAGTGATTTTGGTGCCTTCTTTCCATCCTCTTTTTATCTCAATAGTAAGAATTTTGTCCTCTGTTCGGACACTTCTGCCATCTGGGTTAAGCCTTTTACGTGAAATCTTCATCCTTTTTGTGCATCCGTGATAGATTTCTTCTAACGACACTTTGAGTTCATGGATTACAGGGGGATCTTGTTTACGACGTAACTGGCTACCAACTGTATTCCTTTCTCTAGGAAAACCATTCATATTGAAACTAGTGAAGGTTCCAAATGGATCTCCATCCACCTCCATATCTTCAGTGTCTCTGCCACCAGGCATCCTCCTTCCAAAGAAGATCTCAAAAGGATTTGTGCCACCAAAGAAAGCCGCAAACGTAGCATGTGGGTCACCATGGAAGGAATAGCGGACAGTACCGCCCTGTCCATCAGGTCCTCCAGCTCCTCCTTTCAGACCTAAGTAAGGCAAATAAACAAACTTAAAAACAAGTCAGTTATTAGGATAAAATGCCCTACTGTAGAGTGTAATGATATCAGAAGTGATGAGTCATCTTTGCAGTGGAATGAAAGGTTTCCTTTTCAATGAGGACTCATCATCAGACATTCAGTACCAACTATTAATTCAACAGCTTGAACAGAAGAAAGTTTCTGAAGATCTAAAATGACTTTTGCTTCAGAAGACAAAAATATTCTGACATTCACAATTTTATTGCCTCAGCAATACAGCTGCTACGCTACTTCCACAGCCATAAAAACATGAAGGCTTACATTACTGAAGCATGTATTACCTAAACTTGAAAGAAGGTTTTTGCTTCAGGGTTTCTGCATGTGGTTGTTTTTGTTGGTTAAGAGTATTTTTTTTGGTTGGTTGGTTTTTGCTCAACATTTTAGACCATCTATGCATAAGCTTAATACTGGTTATCAACAGAAACCAAGACCTCCTTAAAAAAAGAATGCTTTCCCCATCTCAGTACCAGACCATATTAGAAGCACTTAGCAGCATGTAGCACATCCTTCTGTCACAGTATTGTTAACAGCAAATAAGATCAGTGGATTCAGTTTGTGCTAGTAGACGGCTATCTAACACAGTAGCTGAAGAAGCACCAAGTTCTTGTTTGTAAAAACAGAGGCTTTCTCCTTCTTGCCACACTACCCCCGCCTTTTCCTTACAACCAGCAGCTCAGAGAGCAACTGAGACAATCAAGAGGTATTTACAGATTCACCATTCTAAAAATTCATTACTTAATTTAATATTATGCTCAAAAATAAATAGAAAACTACGTTTTGAATCTTGTCTTTAAGTATACCATACTGGGATGCCAAAGGCTGGATTTCTTTGTATGATTTACCTCAAGCTCTGGTAAAAGTGAACAAAACAGCATTTTGTGAAAGCAGTTAGGATGAGGTGTTGCACAGGAAATCCACACAGAGTAAACATGTTTTATAATAATATACAGGAAGGAGGCACACTGTGAGAAGGAAGTGTAAGAACAAAAAAGACCAAAGATGCAACAAAGGCCTCCAGTATCTACATGAAAAAACTTTTACCCAGAATGTTCCAGTAACAGCACTAACACTGAACAAAGGCAATGAAAAAAATGCATCCTCTGTAGAACTGAAGGTCTTCTACATGACTTTTTAAGAAATAAAAATTGTACGACGAAGAACTTCCTCAAAAGTACTGCTATTTAAGTGAGCTCCTTTACATCAGTAAAAGTCATGACCTTGAGTGAACCGCAATAAGTGGGGGGCCCTACATAATGGAAATAACTAGTTGACGTGGAATTTCTGATACCATAGATTTAAGGGGAGGGATGCTAATGGCTTCCTGTGTTGCTCAATCATAAGACTAAGTCACGTTGATAAAAAAATAAAAAAATTGAAAAGTCATCCTCTCCAGATAGCCATTTTAGGATAAATATGACATTTCTAGGGCCTCATTCTCTTGGCATGTTATCACTGTTTACAATTAAAGCTAAAAAATTGTTCTGGTATTTCATGACATCAGCCAAAAATTCTTTCCTCTCCAGGCAAGAAGCCAAGTACAACTACAGACTGGACACCTGGGCTTCTGCTCAGGACTGCTTTGCCTTGATCAGACAGACTGTCCTTTAGCAAAAACATAAATATAAATCTTTCTTCAACTGCACTTGAAAGTGCTGTGACAAGGGAAGACAGCAGTTAAGAGATCCCAGAAAGCTATTTATGGGTCATACAAACTTCTTCAATTCCGTAACTCTTTGCCTGTCAAGTATTTAGGATTTTTTAAAAAAAAACCAACCACATAAGTGAAAACAAAACTACAACATTAAAAAAAAAAATCCAAGATATTAAAGCTAGATCAGCATTAAGAATCTGCAATACGTTTTACATTTAACAAGCTGATGAGTCAAACCTTCAAGCAGTATAAATAAACCAGAGTATAACAGAGACAGACATACCTTCCTCCCCAAACTGATCATAAATATCTCTCTTTTTGGGATCGCTCAGCACTTCATAAGCTTCTGCAATCTCTTTGAATTTTTCCTCTGCATGGGGAGATTTGTTCTTATCTGGATGCCATTTAAGTGCTTGTTTTCTGTAAGCCTTTTTGATATCCTCTTCTGAAGCCCCTTTTTCGATTCCCAGAATAGAATAATAATCTTTCCCCATCCTGAGTGTTGGAGGAATTCAGATTTTCCTTGCTGTAAATATAATAGTATTCAGTTAGGAGAAAATGCTGAGAAGCAAAAATAAAAATCAACTTCAGAATTGAAACAAACAGAACTCTTACAAAGCAACAAACTCTTTGATATGTTAAACACTAGACAGCTTCTCTGTACTTCATTCCTTCCCCCGCTGCCCGTTTATAAATAATTGTACACACTGCAGAAGACACAGCCCTCTTTTAGGGACCTCCCATCTACGTGTCTCTGCTCTTTCTAGAACGACAAATAATACAGGACGTCACTTCCCTACCCACCCCAGCTGAACAGTCCGCACAGCGTTTGCTCTCTCACATGCACGCATGCGTGCATGCACACATACACAAAACACTGGACTTTATTTTGTCCCTTCCTTTAAAGCAACTATGAAGTTTAAAGGTTTAAGAGTGTGATAAAGTGCTTTTCACCAGCAGGACTGAACCCAGTCAGTTCCAATGACTTAACTGCCTCAACAGAAATACAATAGCCCATGTAGCATTTTACTTCAGTTTCTATAGTGACAGCTCTATATATAATTCTTTCCAAAGATACCTAGACAAGGATTTGTACTCTTTTCAGCAAACACTACGACGTATTTTTCATCCAAGCTAATTACAAAGCTGTAGAAAGTATAAACTCATTTCTTTAAAAATAAAATCAAGCTACCTTCAACCACAGCTGACGGCAGTCACACAAAATTAAGCAGGAATAAACTGTTCGAGGAAAAAGAGTACTACTCAGTTTATCAAATTCAAGCTACTCAGTTAAAGCAGACTCTTCCTCTGCATCCCCACCTCCTTCTACACTCAAGAGACAGTATCAAGACTATATTACACAAGTACAATGATACAGCAAGAAAAAAGCTTCATCTGATGTTAATCAGAGATGTTAATAACAGAAAAATGTTTTCTATATACTTATTTTAAAACACATAGTATAAATTTCACTATAGATTTATTTCTCATGCTCTGCAGATGGCATAGTATGAGGTTTCAGTTAAGAGTTACAGATGAAGAAATCCTCCCTGCTTGTCAGTATGGCAGTAAGCTCCAGGATTGATTAGCATAGCTTGAAAACCAACTCTTTCCTAGATCAAAGTATTAAAATACACCAGTTGTGGTTATAGCTAGATGTTAGCTGCATGAAGACATTTCTAGGCTCAGATGCAAAGTTATTCATATGAAGACAGCTAGGTTCAAATTGCCTTCCTTCTAACGACAACAAATTTAACAGAGAAAGCATATAGCAAGAAACCATCAAATACAAGCGGAAAATATAATCCTTCCTGAATAAAAAAAATTATGTTTGAAGTTGGCAAAAAATATGACAAAACACTATCTAACACCAGCAGTTCAGATACTCTGAACAAACAAACTTCACTACTATTGATGGAATAAAGATTTCAAAGTCTTTACATTATCCTGCAGAATTAGCAGTACAAGGAGTTGTTCTACTTAGACATGCTCTCATGGCATGGTTTCAGCAACCTCTGGTGGGGTAGTGACTTACATCACTGAAACATTCCTACCGCAGAATTTCTGAGAAGGCCTCTGTAATACTTGTGTTACTGTATTGACATATAGTAGAATTGTCAGAACAGCAATAGCTCATATTGGTTTCAGGACCATATTTTTCATTACTTCTTCCAAAACCTGTGGTTGATCTAAGTGGCAGAGAGTATACCTGCTAATTTTTAAAAAAAAGACATTTTTCCCTCTCAGAACATGATATTAAACACTTATCTGTCATTTCCATTACCTAAAGAACACTCAAACTGCAATTAACGAGGCTTAGCATTCCCTTCCTCCTTCTCCCCACTTTATAAAACACAGTAATTAGTTTATCTGGTGTCACTGAAAGACCCAACAGCTGTGGTTTCATAATTCAAAATCTGTCTAACAGTGAAACTTATTGAACAAATTCTGGTAACAACAGAAGTTGCACTGTGGCTTTTTGCTAATACAGCAAGTGTTCAGGTATCCTTTCTCTCCCTATGGATAGGAACATGCTATTCTGACATAAGAGCCAAGTAATGCCCTAATTAGGTAAGTTATCTAAAAATTTAATTATTTAAGATTCTGAGTGAGATACACATCAGTGACTACCCTTCTTCTACTTCTTGACCTGCATAAGATCTTCATTTCAGAATGAATTTACAATCTGGAGTCTCTTCTCTTCTATAAGTTAATGGGATAGCTGGAACACCACTTTCCAGGAAAGATGTTCCTTCTTTTTCTGCATGCTGAGAACTTGTCATATAATGAGAGAACATTTGAAAATACAAGTAGGCTGCAGTTCCCTTCACATGCTTATCAACTTCTTCAGACAGTCTGTAATAGATATAACTTAGTTAAATTTTTATTATTGAGACTAGTATTTACAAAATAAATATCCTGTAATCATCCAAATGATTGGTTGGGTACTTCCAATCATACCATCATTTATTCACACTGTGAAATCTATTTGGCAAGTGTGCTAATTTTTTCCATCTTCTAGGTTATTAGAGAAGTTTCAAGGTCATATAATAAATTACAGCTGCTAGATCCTTACATCTGATCTTTGTAATTCTTTACTGTTAATTTTCTTAATTTATCTCTCTTGAGAGTTATTAATAAAAGATAAGAAAATCCTTCGTGTACTCTACACAAGGACTTCTGGCATTACAAAAATGCGTAAAAATCAAATACCTGATTGGCCAATTTTTAAACCATGACACAGTCCTTTTAAATAAGCACAGATAAACAGAACACAGAACATCAAGAGAAAGAACTACATATTTTAGAAATCTGTTCCTATATTCCCTGTTAGCATGTACATCTCAAAGTGGAACTATTTGAAAAGATTCTTTTGGACTGCTAAAGGATTCCACTTGCAGTATGTTTTGAGAATATTTTACTTGTTTGTTTAAATGCCTGAATAAGCATTCCCTACAAAAATCAGATAATGTCATTACCCAGTATGAGATGAACCAATTTATGGCATTATTTTTTTGTCTAAAAGTTTCTGCATTTCTACCTTGATGCCCTTGTCTTTTGTAGTAGAGCTTACAACTGTGCACGACAAAATGTCTCACAGTTCCCTAACTACAGCATACTGAGTAGATGTGCTCACCCTCTGTTAAGACTTTTATTGAAAGGAGAGGTGGTTGTTGTAATTCAGTTTAGGAAGCAGTAACAGCATCCAACAGAACACCTGTGTAGCCATGGCTGGCTACCACCTTCTAACACAACAAGTCAGTAAAAGTAAAATAGACAAAATTATTTAATTTTAATAATTCTCAGCAAAACTGAGTATGATTTTGAAACCATAAAGAACTTGCCTAGTATAAGCTCAGTAAGTTTACCAAGTAAGCTACATTTTGTCCAGAGACTTGGTTATTTAATCTAAAAACATTTGCAAACTATATACTAAGAAGCTGAAAATTCTTCCTTCAATGGTTCATCTCTGATAATAAGCTTGACTACTCACATCACTTTAGTATTTCAGTAAAATAATTGCTGCTCAAAATATCTTTCCCGTTATGCTCTCTGAACAACCAGAGTTTAACTCACATACATATGTACAAGTGCTACACGTCATAACTTTGTCAGAACAGTGGGATCAAGGTCATACTACTTACAGGGCCTAGAATAGCTGCATTGATAGTTCGTCAGTTAGTCACTCTGTTTAAAGAAAGTTTCATACAACCAACCAAAATAAAGTATTAACAAGATTTACACTAAACTAAAATTTTAGCTTAAACAAAAATTACCACCAGTATAAGAGTCTAAGAAAAAGTTCCTAAGCAGAACAGTGTGTCATTATTCCCTGAAGTACCTTTAATGCCATAAAAACACTCATTATTTCCTTTAAATGAAGAAATTATTTTCTTCGTGACTTAATTATTAAGCCTGACAAACAAAATTGAAAAAACCCACAGGACTAGATCACATAAGTTAGAGAAAGAACAAAACCACAAAGGCAAATTCCAGACAGACCACAACTATAAATAAACATGAGCATGTAAATGTCAAGGCACAGGAGCCAAATCCCTCCTCAGAAACAGCTCTTTCACAGTTAAGTAGAATAATGTTTGCAAACCAGTAGTAACGAATGAAATAAACTGACATCTGTCTGTAATGGTTTGAAGAAAGTACATCCATACGATGTAATAAAACTTTTCTATAAGAGCATGCTTTATTTCTCTCCCCCCTCCCCAAAAAAAAAAAAATTTGTTACTTTCCTGTCCACTATCTTTAACCCACTGTAGTTGTTGACCACTGAGCCATGTTTATACTTTCGGATTTGAATAAGACCTTTTGCATGCAAATCTCCTTCACAAATTTGTTTCCCTAAAGAAACATTCAGTAGGTGGTCTCAAATACAGAATTTTAGGTTTTACAACAGAAACAAAATTTTTAATACAGAGAACGTAAAGTAAAACCTGCAGAGCATAACAGTTCTTTCTAATCAGTCAATTGCCCTAAAAGAAAAGCTTCTTTTAGTCATGTTACTTCAAGTAGCTACTCAAGTTTATCACATTTTTACTTCAGTTCTCTGCTGAAACATGCTGCTATTGAGGTAGAAGTTAAAAGTTCATTGTACCCAAGGATTCTGGGGCTGATTTTACTTCTAAATAATCATAAAAGATTAAATACCATATAAAAATAGAATTTTAAAGTTACAATAATTAGTGACATTAACTTTGTTACACTGCATTCCTGATGAGCTAGGCACACTTATATTTTTTTGTATTACATACATAGTGATTTTAAGACACTCCACTTATGATTCAAACTGAAAAGCACTCTGAAGTAGTTACCAGTTTGGGTACTACATAGGATTACAATTTTTTTTTCCAGAGGCACTTACAATTTGATGTAATTCACTGACAACTGAGGCTTACATTATAAAGAGTTGTTGACTCCTGACTTCCTCACAGAATAAAAAAGAAAGAAATGTAGTTGGACACATGGACTTACACCTTAGATACAACCCTAAGAGAAGAAAAATATTTTTGTAAGTCACACTGTAACAATACTTCATAGGATGTGCACCTAACTATACTTTCTATATTTAGAAGTCAACAGAAAAACCTATTCTGATTATTTCTGGTTCAAGAAGTATTAAATGATACAAAGTACATATTACAAATATTAAAGGATATAAAATAATCCCAAACAATTTAATTACACTTAAGTTATATCAACAAAGCAACAACATTTGTCATTTTATACTGTCAGTATCTGCTTCAAAATAATATTTATAAGATTATTGGAACATACATCACATTACCAACAGGCCAAAGACCATGCTTTTAAGGACTTCTGTGAGAAAGCTTATTTTCAATATTTAAGTGTTAAATCCCAAACCGCACACTGCTCCTGCACAGACATGTACTGCTATCATTTCTGAATTTTCAAAACAAATCTTTAGGCCTGTGATTCATGCAGCATCAAATTGTATTTGGGAATGCTACATGACAAGACAGCAGGCACCATTTCAACAATTTATTTTCTTAAATTTTGTTTAGTTTTTCTTACTACTTTGTAACAGTAGGTCAAGAAATGCTACGCACAACTGAAAATCATATTTTCACATTAGAATTTACTATGATTTATTAAGTTAGAGTTGCTTGACCACTCCTATTATGTGTATTATGACCTACATAAAAGCACACACAATACTAGAAAATAAAAAAAGAAACTGACACAAATCTCAAGCAGTTTTTACACTAAACATGGTGACAACCATGTTCAAAACCACAGCTAGAGTACTAACACCACATACACATTGATCCTTCACTACTAAGTTACAAACTCACATGGAATTAAGAATTGCTCTCTCATACCTGATTCCTGTGTACTAAATTAAAATCACTCCTATAGCGAAAGAACAGAAATACTCTTGAAATTATTTTCCAAGTATCACTTTCCACTGCTAAAGGAGATGAACATCATCTTGCAAGTTCTTAGGAACTGGTTCTTCATTGATGAAAGCGTAACTAACTGTCTTTTAAAAGTTATTAACCACTTCAGCCAAGTAGAAGACTACACTTAGAAAAACAAAATCAAACATCCCCAGCATAGTCACTCAGAGCAACACACACAAAGTTCTTTATCTGCAGATTAAGTCGTTCCTATTCTGAAAAAAATCCAGATTCCACACGTGCTTTCAACTACTCGCTTAGATTCAATGTCCATTTCAATTCCCACCCATGTACATTTCTGTAAAAACCCTCTTCTTCAAAACAAGTTAAGAGATAACCAAGAAAAATGTCAATTATGAAAATCTTTTAACAGATTCCCTGGCATTACTAACTAAGCCTATTCACCATGTACTATTACGGATTTTAATTAGTTTAACATTATTGCCATACATGTTTTTAAACACACATTTTGTGACATCTATTTGGAAAATTATACTGTGACGGTAAGGAGAAATAAGTTCTCTTTATTACAAAACCCCGAAATTCATAAGTGTTAGAAATGATCCGACAGAATACCCAAATCTTTGATAAAATACAAAAGATTTATTGGTTGTGATAATAAGGAATGAGCAAGAAGCTCTGAGTGCCTGTGAAGTTAGTCACTCCACCCACACTTATAGTTAATGGCAGCAACATTTTATACCATATTTTATACAGATTATCACTTCAAAGGATGCCCTCCTATCAGTCTCCTCTTTGTTGAGGCCTGCACTTCTTGTTGAGACCCCAGATACAAAGACNTTTTACCTTGACACGAATCATACTATAAAATCTCACAATAAGGAAGACGAATTTTTGTTTCTTCCATAAAAATGTTCTGATTTGGCAAGTTCCGCACTTAATTCACAGTTACAAATTTGGGGCAAAGAAAGTCAACACAGTTCCTCAATTCAGTTTCACATACAGCAACACTAGACGTTTGTTCTAACTACTTTTGGCTCTGATGCTATCAATCAAGCATTTATCCAGAATTCAAGGAATTATATCCTCAAAACAACCTATATGCAAATGAAAAGTCAGATTTAATCACACATCTTTCATACCTTATCAGTCAGGTTTCTGACTATCATGCCACCAATCTTCCCATGTTAATTATTAACAAGATATTAAACATGATTAAGAATTTAAGACTTCAGAACTGTTCACTATCTCACTCCAACACAAGTTGCTGTTTATTTGATTGTATTAAGTTTTACAGTCTTTCCAGTAATTGTTTTTAAGAAACAACATACTGCTGTAATACAAGTCTTTTGTATTCTCAGGGGCAAATATACTCAGATCCTGTTTTCAATACTAGCATAAAGAAGTATTTTGGTGTGGTCTGATGCCACAGGTTTTCATGTTCCAATGCTTTCTTAGCATAAGTAGTATTCAAGATAATTAAACAGACATTTTTTGTAAAATGTGAAAAAAGTAAATTCATTCTGATGTGTCAAAAACACAAGACTGTTTAATAAATGGGGGG
>VZRI01006590.1:192490-330095 GCA_013397515.1 Upupa epops | reverse complement strand
TTAGGAGGCACCAGGGAAAGAATAAAGAACAAACCAGAAAACACTGTTATGATATCACATGAACAGTACAATACCAACAGTACATCCAAACCTTAACACTGTGCAGTTGTGCCTCCCTCAACTTCCCAAACCAGACTGTAATTTTTTTTAAAAACAATGCTTAGAGAAAAATCACAGATGACCAAAGATGTACAAATGTTTCCATATGAAAAACAACTCAAGAGGCTTGAGTTCTTCAGACTCTGAAAAAGAAGTTGGAGGCCTACAAACAACAGAGAAAATAGTAAGAGGCATGAATTGTTCCAGAGCCACCATATAAAAATAGCAGAAGCCAGTTACTAAGTTCTACAAGTGATAGAATTTGCTGACAAAGGATACCGCAAATTCAAAATTAGTTTCAGCAGGACAGTAAAAAAAAAAAACAACATATACCACAGAGAAGATCTCCTTCAAGTTTCTCGACAGAGAAGCCAGAGCTGCACATATCTGGAAGCTAGGAAAGTAGAAAAGAGGACCAAGTTGCTCTATTCTAACTTTCCTTAAATGTTGCAGAATAGCTTCAGGAGAAAGGACATGACTTAGCCAAACCGGTACCGAGAGCATGAGTCCCAGAAGGCCTTGCAAGAGAGCAAGAGAGCCTGCCTGAGAACCTGGGAACCAAGGACACTGTGATATCGAAGCTGAATGCTGACAGGGTCTTATTGTAGTAGTACTGACCAGGTCCCTTGTTGTAGTAGCAATATGTAGCAAATGGGGGTCCTGTCGCTAAGGCTGTAGCAATTAATGTTTATATAAACATAAGATAACTTAGGGTCGCTAGGGAAGATGTAACCTAACTAACCTAACCAATGATGAGCTTAGATTTTGCAATATGTATGAACCTTATTAAGAACTGTATAAAAAGAGCTAGTAGCTTATAATAAATCGGAATCTGCTTGATCACGTTGATCGTTTGTGCAGCCTCTTCTTGCAGCACTTAAAGAATCTACTTATGGCCACTTTTGAATATAAATTACCAGGCTAAAAACAGACCACTTAATTGATAACCAGTTCAGCATTCTCTATATCAGCACACTCATTAGATAGAGTAAAAACTCAATGGAATGCAATTCACCCACTTCCATTTTCTAAAGAACACTTCCTAATGCAGAAGCTTAAACTGTGAGCATTGGCACTAGGTAATCCACCCCAGTGACACCAGCTCGATCCAACATTAGAAAATCTCATTTGCTAATACTGCCAAGAAGGGTTGGTGGGATCTTTTCTGTTTGGGATTTTTTAAGGTTTGATATTTATTGGCGAGATAGATTTTGATGGATTAGAGTTTGAGGTTTTAACATACATTGAGGTATGTTATTTACTCTGACTTGAAATAATCCAGGGTATCACTTGCTGCCCCTTCGTTCTCTCCTGTCACCTCCCAATCTACTCCTATGAAACAAACTGTTTATAGGCTCTCAGACAATCCCCACACAAAAGATTTTTAAATATTCAGGTACATCTACCCTCATTTTCCCCACATACTATAAAAATCTTTAAAAGTAATCAATGGAAACTTAAGTATATCTGTATTGCTTTCCATCTAAGTGAAATAGAGGAGTGGTGCTTTTTCAAAAGAGGTATTTAGCAGCATTTGTAAAGATGTTTCTAATACTCACGTTTTCAGTGCAAGTGAATAAGTAATTCACTTTTGCATCACAGAAGGGGCAGAAATCTCCCCTAAAATTCTAGGGAGACTGATCAGTTCATAGCTACTCCTCTGCAGTCCAGCATTCACCACCCCACAGGCCAGAGCCAGCTGGCATAACCCAAAGTAACATTTCATCCAGGCTAGCTGAGACTGGACACAAGGCCAGCTCAGACCCTGGGAACCTTGACCAGCTCCCTACCAGTTCTGCCATCAAACAAATCTTGGAGCAGAACTTTTGTGACCTAACAGTAGTGCTATGTTATGATTAACAGGAAAAGGACAATGGAAAAACAGTGCCAGTTTCCACAAAACAAGAAACTGGAATGGAAAAAGATATTTTTAACTCATTTTTATAATATTTAATATTCTTTATAAAATTATTGGAAACTACTATACCACCTAGAAAATATTAGGATGGCCACACTATTTCATTATAATCCATTACAACGCCAAACACTGTTGCTGAAAGAAAAGGGTTAGCAGTCACAAAGATTTCAAGGTTTACAACCAGGTGGTCAGACCTTGGCTGTACAGACCTAATCTCAAACACAGCAGAAGACCAAGGATAAGAGAACGGTAAACTTCTGCTTTCATATGTAATGTAGAAGTGAGGAATGACTAATCAGTCATTTACTTTTTCAACTCCAATGTTGCCAAAACATTAGCTTTGCAAATTAGTGCCCAGCCCCCTTTTCTGTGCAGAACAGGAATAAACCAAACATCTCAAGTCTTTGTGTTAGTTTATGCACACCAGATAGAGATTCTAGATTTGGGACACAACCTGCAACAATTTATTGCTCTACGCTCCAAGTAGCAATTCCTTCATCCACAGTAAATAATTCCTAAGGGGTTTCTTTAACCAAACAATACAAATAACAAGCTGTTGTTTTAGCAGAGGCAGCAACAGGAAATTCATGTCACTTGTAGAAGAGAGATGATCCTTACATGTTAGCTCTTGGGAAAAACAAAACCCAAATTCGATACTGAAATGACAATCTGAACCAGTTCTTTCTTTCCAATGGCTCTCATCCTATCCCTAAGTACTTCGATTCACCGTATTTAAAAAATAAAAACAAAACCATAGCAGAAACACATTGTCAATTTAGAAAATTCATTAGTGGAACACATTACAGAAACAATTTCCCAACAGTCAAGGTATTCTACAGATTTATACCAAAGACTGATAGCCTCATGTGGAGTCCTGTCATTTAAGTCCTGTTATTTAAGTCATGTGTCATAAATAACGAACAAAAAGTAGTAGCATCAGCAGGTTTTTTTTTTCTTGCAAGTATTTTTTTCTGACATAATTAAAAAGCTGTTAGCAAACGAAACTACTGAGAAAAACCTGAATACACGTGATACTGTTCACATTTATGGGTCACACATAAAGAGGAGGAAGAGTAGGTAGAAGATGGCCTATATCTTCTACCTACTCTTATCTATACAACTGTCCATTTTTTCCCCTGCAATAACATCAGAAGATTTCAGTAGAAAATAAGTTATTTTCTCAGTCTTGATGAAAAGATTAATTGCAAAATAAATACACGCACTTAGAAAAGTGACCCAGCTATAATTAATTGGTTTTAATTGCTATTATACTCGACTAAGATGGTTATTAATGCATCACCAAATAAGAGACTGTAAACATTTTTGCTGTGGACATGTGATCACTCCATTCTTACATAAGCAAAAGGAGATAACATTAGATGCTTTTTCCAGAGTGTGCTTGTCAAAATACACCCAGCTGCTCTGATTCATGTTGCTAGTTTTACATGCAAGGCAGAAAACACATGTGCTAAATGGTTGTATAAAAACAGAAATTTGAAAAAGATGTCAGAACAAACCTGTTTAACCTGAAAAAACAGCATATATAATATTCACCTAATGAAGCAGCTTAGTTATCTTCATCTTTATTTCTGTAACTGAGGTCAAAATAGCTGAATAACATACTGCATAGTTCAAAACAAGATTCTTAGTAGTTTTTCCTCTCCTTAGTCAACTTAAAAGAAAATTTAAGTAGGAAGTTTAATTAACCTATTTCACTGTTAATCAAATGCTTTTATTTCTCCAGATTAAACCATACACACCTTGTTAAAAGTTTATGATGATACAAAATGGAAAAATTAACAGTTAAGCAAAAAACTGTCTAGCTGTTATAAAGCAATAATGTTTAAGGGAAGTTTCAGCATCTCTGCTACAGCAAGATCACAGAAATTCTATAATCTGTGAAAATTTTCCTTCAAACTGATCAAAGTTTAAACTTTGCCCAGTTGTAAGTCCCAGAAAGTAATTCTATTGCAGGAATTTACATTTTAACCCCTTCACTGCCCCTTCTAAAACAATGCAGCACAAAGAAAAGTGATCGAAGACATATTGGAAAAGACCTGCAAATTGGGTTTATCATTTTCATAACTACATAATTAAAAAATTACAATCAGCTCATTCATCTTAACAAACACCTCACCTATACAAAGTAAAATATATCTTAATATTATCTGCAGAAAGTACCAATCTGCAATCAAAAGATTACCAGAGTATGTTTGTTTGAACTAAACTTCTGAAACCTCCTGCTTTAAGGCTCCTTACAACAACTGGTACTATGACATCAATATTGTTTCTCTTCAGAGTTGTATCTGTGATTAGCCCAGCAACATTCATCCTCTTACAAGTTTATCCAGCATTTTTATTGAAGGCTTATGCCACCGGGCTTTTGAGATTTGCACCAATATACTTTTAACCAACAAAAAACATAGAAGAGGCAGTCAACTTGCTCTAACATGTCTCTGGATGTCAATTTATTGTAGAAAGAAATACCCTAACATATTCACAAACTTCACTGCCAACTGTCACCTAATGATAGAATCTCTAGGGATCAGAAGGGACCTCGAAGAATCATCTAGTCCAATCTCCCTGCCACAGCAGGATCACCTAGACCAAATTGCACAGGAACACATCCAGGCGGGTCCTGAACATCTCCACAACCCCTCTGGGCAGCCTGTTCCAATGTTCTGTTACCCTCACAGTAAATATCTTCTGATTGGCCAATAAATATCTTCTGATCAGGTCACACACACACGTACACCCTCCCCACCCCACACCCCAGCTAAAGAGACCCAGCTCCCTCAGCCTTTCTTCATAAGGGAGGTGTTCTACTTCCTTCATCAGCTTTGTTGCTCTACACTGGCTAATGCAACTTGATAACCTTTTGAAAGCCACTCATTTTTAGATGATATTATTCTTTTATCTATTAATTGTCCTCAACTCCAAAATCAAAATTTTCTGGTAGACCTCTGACACCTTGGGGCAAAGACCTCTTTTCTCTTAAGTGTTGTATTACATATCCTTTTGGCAGCTCTCACCAACAGCCTTAAAGCAAACAGGTATGAAATCAGATTTACAAGAGTAAAACAGGGAAGTGCTCTAAACAACCTACAATATTCATACATATTTACTTGAAATAGTTATATTAAAATTTTAATTTCCTTAAAAAAAGCTGTATGACTAATTGTAAGCCAAAACAACCAAAGATTTGGAGTTTTTTTGGAGCTTACTATAAGAAAGTTGGTATACAATGGACTAGATATGGGGTTAGGAACCAAATTGATTTCCACCCTTCCTCCAAAAGCCAAATTAATTATCACTGCGTGAAGGCAGATGTGAGAGCAGATGTAGCAGAACAGACTGCCCTTCTTCAACACTCCCATCCTCTCCCACATAGACTCTTTCTTAACCCCTTCAAATCAATCAGTGGCAATCCACCTCTCTATGTGTCTACAACAAAGTAGAACCAGAATACATGTGTCTACAACAAAGTAGAACCAGAATACATGTGTCTACAACAAAGTAGAACCAGAATACTTGCTGACTAGGAAGATGCAGCTGGCCATCACTTCAATCATTTCAGGAAGGTAAATATTTCACTGAATCACAGAATGGCTTAGGTTAGAATGGACCTCAGAGATTACTTAGTTCCAACCCCTCTGCCATGAGCAGGGACACCTCTCACTAGACTAGGCTGCCCAGAGCTCCATCCAATCTGGCCTTGAACACCTCCAGGGAAAGGGCACACACTACTTCGCTGGGCAACCCATTCCAGTGTCTCACAAACCTCATAGTGAGGTATTTCTTCCTAAGGTCTACTATCTATGCTCTTTTAGCTCAAAACCATTTCCCCCTTATTCACTGGAGTCCCTCCAAAACAAGTCCCTCTCCAGCTTTCCTGGAGACAATACTGGTAAACTGCTATAAAGTCCACTATAAGCCTTCTGTTCTCTAGCTGAACAGCCCCCAACACCTCAGTCTATCCTCAGAGGCAAGGTGCTCCAGCCTTCTGATCATCCTTGTGGCTCTCATCTGAACTAGTTCAAACAGTTCCATGTCCTCACTGTATTAAGGAATCCAGAACTGAACACACTACTCCAGTTGAAATCTCACAAGAGCAGAGGGGGAGAATTACCTCCTCTGACCTAGTGACATTTAAGATACAACCATCTTTCTAGGCTGCATCGATGCCACTGCCGACTCTTGTTGAGCTTCTCATCTACTATCACCTAGTCCTTCTTGATTGACTGCTCTCAATCCATTCACCTCCCAGCAACTATTTGTGCTTGGGATTACCTCAACCTAGACATAGGACCCTGCACTTGGATTTGCTGAACCTCATGCAGCTGGCACAAGGCCAGACCTCAAGATCCCTCTGGATGGCCTCTCTTCCCTCCAGCATGTCCACCATACAACACAGCTTGGTGTTTTTGGTAAACATTCTGAGGGTGCGAGATTACTTCACAGTAACCTTACTATTTCAGTCTTAAAAACTGTTACCATTGATGCTCATTTCTCACAAGAGAGCTTAATTATGAGTATTGTATAGATTTGTAGACAGCTTAAGTTGTACTTTAATGTCTACTCTACCAATATATTCTCTTTCATATCCAAATTGTGGTTCTTAAATGCGTAAGCAATACTTGACTGCATAGTTAGTATATGTGAACGGTCATGACAGATCAACAGTTGTCTGGATATAGAACACAAGCTGAATCTTCTCTCGTTAGTTACTTGAAGGACTTTTCTACCAATAACATTACAGAGTCAAGACACCCTTTACTAATGTAGGAGCACCAGCTGACATAAATTGAAATCAGTTCATTTAAATCTCTCAAAGTGATGAAATAATCAGAAACCAATTACAAATTTCCTCACACCAACAATGACTTGCAGAAAGCACAGCAAGCAGATGTAAAGCTATTACAGCGGATATGCTTTTCTGATAGTTAAGAGACCATAAGTACTTTTCCTGTATAGATAGTGTACTGAGGCAAAAATAAACAAAGTAGCCTACCTAGAGTTACACAGAGGCAACATTATATGAAGAGTTTATGACCCTGTAAGGTTTCCTTACCTACACTAGTGAAACCTTACCATTTAGTCTGGTCATTACAGATAAAAACTGAAGTCAATTGTTGAAGGGGGAAAAAAAACCCCTAAACCACCCAAGAAGAGAACTCAATACAAATGTGTAGTGAGTGTTGTAGCTTATGCAGAGGATTTGGACAGTTGCACATGGCTACATGCATGCTTCTGCAACAATTAGCATATCCCAAGAACCTTTTCATAGAAGGACTCATTCACGGACACAGTATTTGGTTAAAAGCAATACAAAATAGTGGGTGGGTGATTCATAGCTTTTTCCTCAGAACTCGCCATTACTTAAATCTGACACAATTCACACTATACACCGTTTTCTGACTTGTCAAGACTTTTCATTTACACCAGCTCTTTCTCAACGAAGATATCAGAATATTACAGTCTGTCAATTACTTGAAAAATCACCTACAGTCTGAAAACGTTGACATACCTTCATCTAACATGTTTAGTTAAAGGAGAGACCTTCCTATCTCCAAAAGTAATACAGAAAGATTTTAAAATGCAGTATTTTCTGTTACCTTTTACATTGTTGAATAATCATTAAAATTCTTAAAGGTGTGTGGTAGATTTTTATACATCCTTCTTTAGTATAAATAAGTTACTGCAGAAATTAGGTTTATTTTACACAGCAAAACCACAAAATTCTCATGCTTTTGCCAAACAAATACTTGCAGTGTGCTGCTATCTACCACGTTCTATTTCTTAGAAGGCAGACTTGAAAAATGAGAAATCATAATAACCTTGTGTATGCTGCTGTAACAAGTTACCAAAGCACTTGAAAAAATATTGCAGTTAGCGCTGTTAAGAGGTTAGAGATCCTCACACCATTGCATTAAAAGATGCAAGAAAAACAATCCCACAGAGATAATTATATCAACAGAAATATCACTTTAAAGGATAACTAAAAAGGGAGTCGGAGAGCTTAAAAGACAAGGATTCTAAGTGCCATCATGGGGAATACAGACAGAAGCAACTTTATTGGTAAAGGTTACTGTAAGGACAGCAAAAATAAGGGCTTAATATTCACACAGCACACAATACTTAATATTTTACTTTCCCCAATTATGTGTTCTAAAACAACAACTTCAAGAATTCAAAGATTGCAGAATCGTATCTAGCATGTATCTCAGCTTTCAATCAAAGCATCACTGGAAACAGCAATAAAGAGCTAACAGAAGTATCAATATTAACATTAACGTATCATTAGTTGTTTACAAATGCTAGTAGAACACTTTCAATACCAGAAAAGTGTTTTCATTAGCTCAAGGTACTATATCTGCTTAAAAATATCAATGTTAACACAGCTAGTGGCTGGTCTCATTAACTTATCAAGGAATCACTGGCTCATTTTCTAACAACAAAAAGCAAAGCACATAGACACTCCACAGCTTCTATTAAATGAAGAGGCATAAAAGACATAGCCAGTAGGCCAGTATTAGCTTCAATGAATCATAGTCAGCTACTACTGCTCTAATTAGTAATTTGCATAGCATGGCTAGCCAAATTGTCAGTAACAAAGGAAATGAGAAAAAGAGTTCAAGTTATTTAGAAATAGCAATAAAAAAGTAACATCACTTTATAAACAATTTTTTCCCTGAATATTTTTCTCCTCTGCTTCCTCTGCCTAACACAGCTACATTGATGTTACGCATACACTGAATCTTCTGAATAGGCTTTTTCCAAAGATTTATCTCAGTAACAAGTCTATTCTAGCTCTAATTACACAGTTATCTGCTGAGAAACATATAGGAATTTTGATTTTATGAATATATTAATCCCTTCTGAGCTATACAACTTCAATCATTTTAAGCAAGGAAAAATTTCAGCTTCCTTTGGTAAAGTTATCTAGATGAGATGCAGGATAATGTGATCTCAGCAACAACACTGAGTTAAGGTGTGCAAAAAACTATGCCTTTTAGAAACAGATGAAACTAAATGGGACCAGTGAGAAATTTCAAAGATAATATGGAACTACACATCTAATAAAAAAAGATGACAGCAAGATGACAGCAATATGACTTCAACAGTTGCCTCCTCCCTGCACGTAGCACAAAATAAATCAAAATCCAAACCAACAGATCCATAACTAAAGTACTGACAACAGTAAAACAGGGATTAGTTTAGGCTGGAAGAGACCTCGTACATTCACTTCAAACACACTTTTTCCTAAAAAAAAAAAAACCCAAACATTATATTTACGTAATCCAGAAACATAAAAAAAGCTGCTATAGATTACTACATATAAATACTTTTTAAAATAGCAAATAATCCCCTCAGAAGGGTAAAGAGCGCAACTGCACAGCTTAATTGCCCTTAAGCATTACCTAGTCTCTATTGTTATGACAACTAAGTAGATATTGTATGATCTTATCTAGACCTGAAGCTTGTGTGACACCATCACGCATATTCTGCATGACAGTTCAACCCTCACCCGGTCATAGGGACTAAACAGGACTCAGAATTAAAGCATTACTAGCTCGTTTTTTTTCACTAAAACTTGTGCTTGCGCAGCCAGAAAAAGAATTCCCGCAACGGCAAAATAAAACGGCACAGTAGCAGCGACCACTTCCAACAGTAAATAAACAACCGTGTCCGCTGCAAGAGGTGGCAACCGAAGTTCCCTGAAAGGTTAACGGAAGAAGCCCATTCATTTCGCGGGGCGGTAGAACCGCCGAAAAGCCAGTGAAAACAAGTGGTAGCCGGTGTTAACGGACACGACGCGTAGAGGTAAGGCCGCGAGCAGCACGACCTTCCTACCCCGGCCCTACCTCTTCACGGGGCTCAGCAACAATCACGATGAGGCGGCGTCCGCCGCTCCACTACCATAAACCTTGCATTACTAATTACACGGCTTCTCCTCTAGGGCCAAAGATGTTCCTTTCCCCAGGTGACCCGCATCACGCTGCGGGCACACCGACAGCGCCGGCCGCAACGCGAGGCATCGCGACTCACTCCGAGCAGACATTTCGCGCTGAGGGGCTCGCCCCTCCGCTCAGCACAGCGCCGCTGCCACCCCCCTGCCCGGCCCTCGTATAGCCCAATAAGCAGTGGGAAAGGCACAGAGCCAGTAACGCGCAGAACACGTTCCCAAGAGCACTCTAAAGCGGGCAGGCGGCCAAGCTGTGGCGTTGTCCAATCCCCTCGGGCTACTCAACTCCCCCACTCACCTAAGAGACTCCGTAGCACCCCAGGCTACCCTCACTCCCAGCAACCTCCGCACTTCAGGCAGCGGATGCCGTTTCCGCACCCACAAGTTGAGGCGAATCTCACGCGAGATCTCCCCGCACTACCTCCCGTAGAGCTGCGCTCTCACCCCATCCACGCACCACGTGACTCACCCGGCCCTATCACCGCGCGCCCTCACCCGCTCGTGCCGCTGTGGAAACGTCGCGAGCGACCTCCTACTTTCTGCTCCCCTCCACAGCGGGGAAGGGCCCCTCCTCCCCGGCCTCTCAGTTGAGCGCTAAGGGCGGAGCCTGGCGAAACGCCGCGAGGTTTCTCCATCGTTCTCCGAACCCCCTTTCCCAAAACCAATGAAATCTCACCTAAAGTCTCGCGAGGCTACGTAATCTTCCCTCCCCCCTCCCCGAGCACGATGCCGCGCAGGAATGTGAAAGGATCCCGCCCGCCGCCATTTTCTTTCTTTCTTAGCAGGCAGCGAACGGAGCAGGAAGTTGTAGCGGAGCGAGCATGGCGGACTATTCCACTGTGCCTCCTCCAGCTTCGGGCGCACCCGGGGGAGGCGGCGGTGGAGGTGGAGGAGTGAACGATGCTTTTAAAGACGCGTTGCAGAGGGCGAGGCAGGTGTGTGTGTGTGTGTGTTAACGCGGCTTTGCCGAATCAATGGGCTTGTGGGGCCTGCAGGCGGCCGCTGACCAGGCCGCAGGGGAACGACAGTTGGCTCAGGGGAGACCTGAGGGGATCATCTCCACCAGTGTGTTGGGGGGAGACTATCCATTTTTTTCGCCTATTTTGCACGCGCAGTGCCGGGCACCCGCGGCTCATTCCTGTCTGTTCTACCCCTTCCCCGGGCGGAGAAAGATATTTCTCGCCAGTCCTCGACTCCCATTTCTCCGCCATTGCGCGCTGTCTGCCAAGGCGTTCGCGGTGTCCCAGCTCGGACCCCATGGCGGCGAGGGTGGGGGGCGAGGCGGACTTACTGCGTCGGCTTCTGCGGAGGCAAATCTCGGCCAGTGACTGCTGGCGCGTCGTTATCGGGCCCCTTCGCTAGCTGTCCGGGAGACGGAGGGGAGGAGGTGGCGGCTTCGCCGTGGCCCATATTGTGTTCCCCGAGGCGCTCTCAGTGCCCTGCGAACCTGCTCAGACCGGTTGCGGGACGCTGCGGCCTGCGGAGAGGCCGTGGTGTGGGCTACCTTTTCGGAACCTCTTTATCCCAGAGTTTTCATTTGTATGTTTTGCATCACGAGCAATGTTTTCGTGCTTTTTCTGATGAATTTTTCTTTTCGTTTGAACTCGGTTTTTGCAGTATTTGAAAACGTGATGTATTCGGGACTGATAAGATTCTAAGAAATTTTAGTGGTCTGTCCCGCAGTGAGATTCCGCAGTATTCCGTGAAGAATGGCTTGATAAGGAAAAGCCATTTCGCATGGAAGAAAAGTAGATAAGGAAAAGCCTTTAGTAGAAAAAAACCAAAATGTTTTAATGTTCGGATTCCAGGGTGTTTTACCGTTCAAGAAAATAGAAGAAAGTTTGCTGTTGAGCATAGGTCTCCTTGAAGACATGAAAAAATAAAATTCGAGTGAGAAGAGGTGTTTTTAGCAGCACCGTTCTATTTACTTATTTGAGGTCATTTTTATATGTGTCGTCTTGCGCAGAATCATTCCAAGATCTGGAATAAATGAGGCCTGGCTGAGTAGATGTATTTTGTTCCGTTCTCCTTTTCGTTTACTCAAAACGTCTGCCTTTTGTTCAGATTGCAGCAAAAATTGGAGGAGATGCTGGCACCTCAATGAATTCAAACGACTACGGTTATGGAGGACAAAAAAGACCTCTTGAAGATGGAGGTACGCACTCCTTGTTGTTACATTTATTTTTAAGCATCACCACTGTGCCACAAAGATTGCAGGTCGTTGTGGGTTTTTTTTTGTTTGTGGTTGCTTGGTTGTTCCCCCACCCCCAACAGCATAAAAACGTTTGTTCCCTTTATAGTTAATGACGTGCTTTTTAATTTTCAGTTTAAGGGGAAAACTTATTTGAAATCATTGTGTTTTAACCTGAAGTGAATGTAAGCCTTTTTTAAAGTATTTTAAATGTGGCTTAAATCCCATAAGGAGAAAAATGTATGCTGGGGAGGGGGGCAGATAAATTATTGGTTCAGAAACCCTTACACACAGGTATGTTATTTCTATCTTTTGTTATGTAGGAGTGACTACAGTTTGTAAATCACAATTTGAGTGTTAACTCCTTAAATTTTAATATACTTTATTACTACATAGTTACAAATGAAAGTATTAACACATTTCATTTTAAAATAACAGGACTTTAAAAAAAGACAGGATAGTCAGTTTTCTACATTGTAGACACTTTTACTTAGTCTAATACTTAATCCTGTGGTGTGTGTGAAGCCTAATAAGACCATACTTAAATCTAACTTGTGGTTTTTTGGGTTTGCTAATTTATACTGCAGTAAAATTTTCTCCTGAAATGTGTGTATGTGTGTTGTCTTTCGTCTCTTAGTAAGCAGATAGTTTGAACTTAAGAGGGTTTGATATGTTTATTATACACACAAAATACTGACTAAATTGTGGAAAGAGGTCTGAATTTGTTGAAATGTTTTCATAGGTCTCACAAAAGAGCAATGCCCTTTTTTCCTTTGAAAGGATTGAAACTCAGTCTACAGAATGTAACTAAGACTTTATATCAGGAGTTCTTGTGTCCTGTAGAGTTTTTTTTTTCTATTAACAGTGAGGTTTTTAATATACAAAAAATGAGCTAATGATGCTTCAGATGATATATGTAATGTATTCTTTTTATTTTATGTGTAGATGGCTCTTGGACAAGTCCGAGCAGTACAACACACTGGGAGGGAATGCCCTCTCCTTTTAAAGGCAGGAATTTTTATTTATTACCTGTGTTTAGTATGTAAACATGACATAAACTAGTGGATCTTTCTGGATTGACACAAATATTTCTTGGAATACGTGTCTTAAGTTTTTGCTGCACAGAAATTATGGTGGTTCATATAGCCGTTATTTTGGGGTGGGAAAGAAGCATCTGAAGTTTAGCTTTTCAGATACAGTTTAATTATAACTTTTATTCCTTTACTGTTTGAAAAGGATTTGGATGGAAGTGAAGTAGTTGATTTGAAACTGCTTTTTTTAAAAAAGCTATGCTGTGAGATGCTTTATATCTGGTAGGAATTGCATATTGCATACAGATTGAGATTGCATTGCCATGTGATACTGTTGTATTTTCAGATGTTTGAGCTAGGTTTGTGGTCATTATCAGAATTTTTTTCTTTAAATCATTGTTGATTTTTGTATGGATTTGATTATTTTTTTTTAACTATAGAAGCATCATTAGCTTGAGCAGCCAACAGAGCTAAACTTTGTTCCTTGTCTTAGTTAAGTTTCAGTGACTGGGTATTTAAACAACCTACAGTGTGTTCTGAAAATTGCCTTTTGTTAAACTGTGGTGTAGATACATGGAAAAACTTCACATCTTTTCAGCTGTACTAACCAAGTGCTGAGTGTTCGTGAGATTCTTTCTTTTATTCAGATGATCAACTCCCTGAAATTGGAGGTAAAAAAAAAATAAAGGAAAAAAAAACAAAGGGGGACTAAAATACACTGGAAAGTTACAATTCACACGAAAGGGTGTAAACAGTTCTTGAATTTCTTGGCACAAAAATTAAAAAAATCTTAATTTTACAGATCAACCAGATGCCAAGAAAGTTGCTCCTCAGAATGACTGTAAGTAACTTTTATTTTGTTGGCAAAAAAAAAAGTAAACAAGTGTAACGTTGTCAGTAAACGAATTTGAAACAGTGTTCTTTCTGGTAGGTGATACTCAAACCAATAATACGAAAAGAATGTCTGGTAATTTGTCTTCCTGAAGCAAAACAGTTCTGCTTTATAAACCTTATAGTGTTAGTAACAGTCTTCATAGTTGCTTTTAAAACTCTCAGTAGAATTTCTTTGCTAGTCAAAAAGACGAAAATTGATATATTTAAGTTTTGTTATCAAAAGAGAAGCTTAGTCGTAAATGACGTTACTTGTTTGAATTTAATTTTAACAATATTTTTTATAGCTTTTGGAAATCAGCTACCACCAATGCATCAACAACAAAGGTAAGAGTTACACTATATGGTATTAGAGTATCTTGCTACTGAAAGAAAGCAGTTTCAGGAAATTCTTGTGCAAAGTGCAAGCACTCTGATTGGCTAAAATGTAGCTTTAGCAAGTTCCAAGTTAAACACTCAGTACTTAAAATCTTAATTTATATTTGTGTCTGTCATTACATCATAGGCTGTGCAGCAAGCTTAGTAAAAGGAAAATGTTGATAGTTTTTACTGTTTAGCATTAGTAGCTTAGCCAGATGTTTTAAGAGGCTCTTGACACTGGTTGTGAGGAGGAAATTCTTCGCAATGAGAGTGGTGACACACTGAAACAAGTTGCCCAGCTTGGTTATGGATGTCCCCTCCTTGTAAGTGTTAGGGCCAGATTGGATGGGGCCTTGAGCAGCCTGGTCTGGTGGAGGATGCCCTTGCTCATGGCAGGGGGATTGGAACTAGATGATCTTAAGGTCCCTTCCAACCTGAACCATTATACGAATCTCTTGATCTATGAAAGGGAAGTGTTTTGATGCTATTTTTGTAATAGCTTGCCTTCTGTTTAGATTTTTATAAAAGTAATGAGACTTAACACTGAGTCAGCTGTATTAGTGTCTGATGCTTTTCTCCACTTATTTCTTCCCTAAATGACCTCATCCACCTATTACTCTTATGTTTTGGCTGGTTTTGGTAGACAGATTGATAAAATGGTAAAGATAATGAAGGAAAGCTTAGATCAGGTGACATTAGACTTGATCTCTTTTTGGTCACTTATATATTGTCAGTTTATTTAGTAAACCATGCATGTAGAATGACTTCTAAAATTAATGGAAAGCAAATAAGCTAGAGTAGTAGTGGAGGCACTAGCTTTCTTTAGTTTAATGCCTGGTAAAGGGCCTGGAAGGTAAGCTCTGTGAGGAGAGGCTGGGTCTGTTTAGCCTGGGAAAGAGGAGTCTCAGGGGTGACTAACTACCTAACAGGTGGTTATGGTGAGGCGGGAGTCGATCTTTTCTCCCTGGACACTGGAGACAGGACAAGGGGTCACAGTCTTAAGATCTATCGGGGAAGGTTTAGACTTGACATTAGGAAAAGGATTTTACTGAAAGAGAGATCAGATTTTGGAATGGGCTGCCCATGGAGGTGGTTGGGTTGCCGTCTCTGGAGGTGTTCAAGGTTAGTCAGGATGAAGTGCTGAGTGGCATGATCTAGATGTCAGATGTTAGGTTTACTTGGCTGGTTTTAGGTTGGACTGGATGATCTTTAAGGCCTTTTCCAGCGGCATCATTACTCTATGTGTTACTGTGTGTCTCTGAATGGTTATTCTTTAACATTCACTCTAGGTCTGTGATGACAGAGGAGTACAAAGTTCCAGATGGGATGGTTGGATTCAGTAAGTAATGGTGGTAGTTGTTGGCTAGTATTGTAATAGGTGTCAGCAGATCCTGTTAATGCAAATAATATTTCTGTATTTTCTTTTTCCAAGTAATTGGCAGAGGCGGAGAACAGATCTCACGCATACAGCAGGAGTCTGGCTGTAAAATACAGATTGCACCTGGTAACTATTTGTGGTTTGGTTACTTTTTTCCCCTTTATTTTGGTGGGATGTTATGATATAAAGTTCATTGCTTCTAATTGCTTGAATCTTCATTTGAGGTCCATTGTTATGCTTTAGACTAATTGCAATTATCACTGTCTAAAGAAATGCAAAATACTGCATTATACTTACTGTTCTACTTGTTCAAACTACTGCAGTAGTTTGCGTATTATGTTTTAATTTCATAATCGGACTTCAGATTACTGCTAAATTGGTTTTATTTTGTGGGCGTAGATAGTGGAGGCTTGCCTGAAAGATCTTGTATGCTAACTGGAACCCCAGAATCCGTTCAGTAAGTAAAACAAATTCCTTTTGTTCTTACTAAACTTTTCAGTACAATCCATTTTTCAGATCTAAATATAATACCTAAGTAGTATGTTTATCATGGTTTTCCTGTCTTCACGGGGCAATCTGGTGACAGTTAAATGTATAAGGAAAAAAAGGTGCTGAAACTGTGTCAGATCCCTCAGCATGGTTGGAATTTTAAGACAAAAAAGGGAACTTCTAGACTTCAAGTCTAAATCTCGTTTTAGGTAATGTTTACCTGACTATGCACTGATGTCAGCTTGAAAATAAAATATGCATATGTGTACTAAAAAGAAGCCATTTATTGATAATGAAAAATCACAGGGCAAATCAGTAATGTATAAGCTACTCAAAGCCTAGCTTATCCAAGTTCTTAAATGTCTTTGGTATAAACTGGTGGATACCAGAAGTCATGTCTTTGTAATACTTACGATCAGAGTAAAATTGTGTCTCCCTGCGTTAGAGAAGAGGATGATAGCAAAGAAAATGCTTATATAACGTCTTTTGAGAGTAACTTCCTTTTGCTAGGAAAGGTCTTAAGCGTAGTAGTATATTTGATATTAGATCATCTAGCTAATTTATGTTAGTTGGTCCCACTGTAGTTTGAAGTTGAGACCTGCAGCTATTAATTTTCTGTTGGTAAAGTTGCATGGCATTTGTATATGACTGTGTTCAGGAATTATGTTTGAGAAGTATTTGTGTACATTTGGTAAAGAATTACCTTTTATATTTTGACTTCTTGGTCATTTTAAGGTTTACCATATTATCTTGCAATTAGTTTCTTATGTTCCTATGTTACAGAATTGAGTTTGCATTGTATTTCTTAGTAATTCTCCTTTTTTCTGCTTGCTAGAGGCCAGTGATACTTGTATTTATAAATGTATATGTTCCTTCACAGATCAGCAAAAAGATTACTTGATCAGATAGTTGAGAAGGGAAGACCTGCACCTGGCTTTCATCATGGTGATGGGCCTGGAAATGCAGTCCAAGAAATTATGATTCCAGCAAGTAAAGCAGGATTAGTTATTGGAAAAGGTGGAGAGACAATTAAACAATTACAGGTATATAATTAAACAATTACAGGTATATACATACCATTGTTTAATGTGGCAGTACTGAATATGTTTTTGAGTGGGTATTGACTTCCCTTTTGTGAAATAGGAGCGAGCAGGTGTCAAAATGGTCATGATTCAAGATGGTCCACAGAACACAGGTGCAGATAAGCCTCTTAGGATAACTGGAGACCCTTACAAAGTTCAGGTAAGGACTCCTTCAGAATTCAGAGCATTTTTAAGTACATTCTGATGTTGCAGTACCTACATGAAATGTCATTCTTTTTTTAGCAAGCCAAGGAAATGGTGCTGGAGTTAATTCGTGATCAAGGTGGCTTTAGAGAGGTGCGCAACGAATATGGGTCAAGAATAGGAGGAAATGAAGGGATAGACGTAAGCATGGTTGAAAAACTTGTTCACTGTATTTTGAGATGTTAACGTTAAAATGTTAAGCTTTATTACCACTAGAAGTTTGTAAATGGATTCCAAAAGTGGTTGTGGTGTGTAAGTATTACCTGATAGTTTCTGAAATTAGGACTTCAAATGTCCCTTCCAGTCCCTAATGATTCTATGATTTTATCTGCAGCATTCACTTTATTTTACCAGCAGTTCTGAACAGTTTCCACTAGTTAGAGTTCTTTATCAAATAAGCAAGCAAGTTTGGCTAAATATATAAAGTCATTATAGATACTGGAGTTTGACCTTACATAAGGATATTTGCATCCGCTTTTGATGCAAGTCACAAATTTATAACTATTCATGAGAGGCGAGGCTGAAAGTTTAATCTCCTTGAGTCTGCACATTAGATCTGTGAGAACTTCTGTTCTTCAATTGTGACAAGCATAATAGCCACTGGAATTGCTTCCACTGTCAGAACTTAAAAATACATAGGCTGTCTTTCCTTTAGATATTTTTGTTAACTATTTACTATGCTTGTGACTTAAGTCCAACCAATATGGTTGGACTCAGTGATCCTGAAGGTCTTTTTCAGTCTGGGTGATTCTGTGATGCCAAAATACTGAAAGAGCCTGAAGTGGCATAGGGCTGTCCCTAGTTTTCCATTCTAACATGTGACCTATTCATTGTGTAAGTTTTGCAGGGATATTTGTATCATTGACATCTGTATTTTTTTCCTCTCTAAGGTTCCAATACCACGATTTGCTGTAGGTATTGTAATTGGAAGAAATGGAGAGATGATAAAAAAGATACAAAATGATGCTGGTGTTAGGATCCAGTTTAAGCCAGGTTGGTAATGTTTGTAAGTTTCTGTGAATTGAACGTAAATTTAATCTGTTACGTATACTGGAATTGTTTGGTTTTATTCCAGATGATGGAACAACTCCAGACAGAATAGCCCAAATCACTGGCCCTCCTGACAGATGTCAGCATGCTGCAGAAATTATTACAGATCTCCTTCGAAGTGTTCAGGTTGGATTATAATGTTGTTTACCATTTCAAGTCTCCTGCTTGACTTTTGGAGGCACTTAATATTTTACAAAATAGTGCAGTTTGGAATACGGCAGTTAGCTTTTACACTTTGCAAGTGTCATGATGGTAATGATAATACTGATCCAAAGTAATTCCATTTCTTGATCTGGCTACTTTTAGAGTTGCTCAGTCTGTTCTTGTCTTGAATTAATAGCTTCTGTACTGGTGTAATGAGTATAGTTGGTGTTTAAAAGATAGTTTAAGTGTGTGTTGTGAGATGAGCCACTGCATTTGCAGGAATGAGATGCAGAAGTTAGATGTGTATATATGTGCAAAACTTCTGCTCTCTTCTGTTTCCTTCTGCATCTTTCATATGCTGAGTTGCACAGAATACCTTATGAAAATGTAATTTAGATCTTTTGGAAAAGACCTTTAACAATATTAGGAAGTTGGAGGTTTTTGTAAAAAAAATTTATGTGATTTAACCTGTTGGCATTAATAATCATTTGTTATCAGTTAATTTTTGCAGAGCATGCTAATTTATTTCTTACTCTTTTTAGGCTGGTAATCCTGGTGGACCAGGACCTGGTGGTCGAGGAAGGGGTAGAGGCCAAGGCAACTGGAACATGGGGCCTCCTGGTGGATTACAGGAATTCAATTTTATTGTTCCTACTGGCAAAACTGGATTAATCATTGGCAAAGGCAATGTATCATAAGCAGCTCAGCTTTTGTATTGTACAAATAGCAACGCTAGTGCAAAGTTTCAAGAGACACCTCTGCAAATAGTTTCATGTATGATGATATAATGACATAGCAACATAATACCTAATTGTAGCGCTCCTAATGCTCTTCATGGTTTTCTCACCAAATAGGCACCTGAAACAGTTGAGTTAAAAAATTGCAAATCAGCGTATGAAACTTTTTTTAAAAAAAGCAGGAAGTGACTGAGTGAAGTTGGTAGTTTTCAGTAGATTCATAGATGATACATTTCCACTTGATACTGCTTGACTAGCCTAGTGTTATTATATCTGTAACTCTTAAAACTAATTTTCATACATTCCAGGGAAGATCTTTTACAGTGGAATCTTGTAATAATTTATTATCCGTCAGTTTATTAAAATTATTTGTTCCCAAAGCATTTTCCTTTCACAATATTTTACTGTATGCTTCTAAATGAACTCCCTGAATAATCTTAATTCTTTATTGTAATATGTTTTCCAGATAACAACAAATAAGCTGACATAATTCAGATTTTGACCTAAAAGACTGAGTGAATTATTTATTTGAATGCTGGGTGACCCGTTTACAAAATTTTGTGCCTACTAGTGATACAAGAAATTTCTAAGGACCTTGTAAGACAAGGAACTAGTTCAGGAAGTTTAACTTTCTTCTGGAAAAATGTGAACTTAACCATCTGGTCAGGTTCAGAGGTGTTTTTGTCATCTGTGCTTGGCTCAGGCTTTATAGTGTGGTTAGGCTTTAAGATTGTGTTTACTGGTAACTGGGGGTATTGTTTATCTAATAATAAACTTTATAAACGTTAATAAACTAAAATTAATCTGGCATTAGTAAATTTTAAAAGTGCTGTAGGAATTCAATAATATTGTCACCTTTTAAAAATATCAATTTATTGCAGTCAAATCAAAAAGGCAGAAGGCCTTTTTTTTTCTTAATTGTTACTAGAATGCTCTTGTAGGATTCATAAGGAGCCCTACATACAGTTTCCATGCAGTTGAGTTTCTCTGAATTGTGGGACTTTAATTCATGTCATAAACACTCTGTTACATTGTAGGTGGTGAGACTATTAAAAGCATAAGCCAGCAGTCTGGTGCTAGAATAGAACTTCAGAGAAATCCTCCACCCAATGCAGATCCAAACATGAAGATGTTTACTATCCGTGGAACACCCCAGCAAATAGATTATGCACGACAACTTATAGAAGAAAAGATTGGAGTGAGTATATAACTAAATTATAGTTTAGCATTATAATGAAGCAGAATAGTGAGTGTTGTGAAGAGATATTTGTTGCATTTCATTTTTAAATTACTTAAATGATAAATTGATACTAAAAAGTTGTAATCTAGATGTAGAGTAATAGCATAACTTGATGCACCAAAAAGAAGCAAAAACTTGAAATGGAAAGTGTTATTGTCTTTACTCAGTGTGATATGGTGTATTTTTTTTTAATGGTCTCGTCTTGATGACACCCACTTTGTGTATAATGAAAAATTTGATGACTTCAGATACACCCTTAATTTCAGCTCCAAAACTTTTGTCTGTTTTTTCAGTGTCAATGTTTTGTTAATATTTTTAATCCAAGTTTGCACTGCTTTAGTGCCCTTTATTTGTATGCGTGTAATGAAATTTACTACCCATTGATAATCTTGCAAACAGGTTTCTTTATCAAGATAAGCCAGATTTGGATATATCAGTTTATTTTGCAACACTTGACAGTCTTCGTTTAATGCAGCTTCTGGAAAAAATAATTTTATTTGTGACATTCTTTTATTTCCTCAAGAAAGAACTAGATGAAATGCAGGTTTTTAGTTGCTGTTACTGCCATGGCTGCTTTTAACTCTTTCTTCATCAGACCATAAGCCTGATTAGTGTTCAGAAATGTTTTTTTTTCCCGGGAAAATGTCTTTAAAAACAACTGAGTCTTTTAGATTAAAGTGTTCGGATTTATGCTTCAAAACTGATGGAAAATGGAGAACCTTGAGGCTTATTTTCATCTCTCTGCTACTTCTGTTACAGGGACCTGTAAATCCATTGGGTCCACCTGTTCCTCATGGACCACATGGTGTTGTTCCTGGCCCACATGGACCTCCTGGGCCACCAGGTCCTGGTGCTCCCATGGGACCGTATAACCCAGCTCCTTATAATCCAGGGCCTCCTGGCCCTGCACCTCAGTAAGTACTGCTTCATCTAGCTTCCTTTTTTGTAGGGTGACCCTGGGATTGGCTTTCACTGTGTGTGTATGACTTTGATCTCTTACAGTGGCCCTCCAGCTCCATATGCTCCACAGGGATGGGGAAACGCTTATCCACACTGGCAGCCACCAAACCCACCAGATCCAGGTAAGAAATGTCACAGTTGTACTGTAGCGTGGATATACTTGAAGTACCTCCATTTTGTCCTTAAAAGCATAAACATTCCGCAATTCATTTGTCTTAAACCGAAAAAGATCCTATTGTGGTTTCTGTTTACTGATTCTTTATGTTTTACATGTCTTGCATATTGCTTGTGAGTTGTTGAAATTCACATGCTTAGTTATTGATACTGCTTTCCAGTTTATGGAACTTTGTTTGCAAGACTGATAACCGGATGTTGTGCAAATGTATTTGTTTTTCTTGCAGTAGATGCTTTTACATAAAGTTTTTCAAAGATCTGTTTTCTTTGTGTAATACTCAGTGACTTTGTGTTTTACTTTAAGCAGTGCCCCTTATAATCTTACTTGTCCTGACTTTCCACAGTTGATACAATATCACATATTTCTAGGTTTTGTTGACATATATGAAGATGGCTGCTGGTATAAATGTATCTTGTTCAGTTCTTTCTGAGGGACAAAACTCTAGAGGCATTGTGTATTTTGAGCTCTTGCTTATAATAGTTTTGTATTTTCGTCTGAAACGCATCTTTGTAGAATCTGTTTCTTCTATTTCTGTTTCTTTGTCGACCGGCAGTTTTTACTTAAATACAACTTCACAAAGTTTTAGAATCCTGCTTTTCTTTAAGTTCCATGCTTTGGTTGGATTAGAGCATGTGGGGAAACGGAACTGCAGTCTCAGAAGGCATGGTAAGGCTAGATGTTTGAGTGACCTCATTTGTTGGAGGTGACTTACTGAGAACTTTAGCCAAAAGATTTCAATTTTACTTGTAAATGGAATAAATATTTTCTGCTACTCACAAGTTGCACTGGTGAAAAAAGGGAAGAGTTTTGGAGGATGGTAGAGTCCACAGAGAATTCTGTGTGTTCAAGTCTTTTGGCAAATAATTGTCTCTCTTCACTTTGTACACTTTTATAAAAAGGTAGCATACTGCATGCGTTCACTTTACTATTTGAAGATTCTTGTTACCCTTATTTAAAAGTGCATTGATTCATAATGACTTGCCCTGAAGTTTGGTTATACTGGAACTGTCATTGAATCCAAAACAGCTGGCAAAATGTTGTAGCCTTTTTATACCACCCTTTTTTATCAAGTATCTTATGTACATGCAGTTCTGTAAGAAAAACTACAAATATACCTTGATGTTGGTTATAATTTTATAGTAAATATTTTTGTAAATACTTTTTATAATGATGCTCTCCTCTGTGCAGTTGAAGTTCATGTTTGTTTTTACTAGAATGTATTTGGATGAGGGTTTTTTCCACTTAGTTGCTCATTTCAGTTTGACAGACTTATTTCAGTATTTCTTTAAGAGATGCTTTCTCCAAGAATCTTGATTGTCTCTTGTCATGTGAAAGTGGAGCTAGTTGCTAACAGTCAGATTTCTTTTGGAAGTTTAATGAATCTTGCTCTGTGTTCTTCTATTCTAGAGAAGTAGCTACTAAGGGGAAGGAGGGGGGTAACCGAGCATTGACTTATTTGATAATTGCAGGTAACCTTAGAATATAGTACATGTTAGTGTAAATCCACTATTTTTGGCGAAGCTGTGTAATTTTAAAAGGAAACAGCATGTTAATTTTGTTTGTATATGCTGATACTACTGTGTGCGTTTAAAGTGCTTACATCTGATTTCAGCGCTAAATGAAATACTGCAAGAAATTTGTTATAGTGTGAATTTCTTCCCACAGATGATGTTTTTTGGGGATTTCTTCTTTCTCTTCCATTACTCACTACCTTATCTATTTTGTGTTTGGGGAGAAGCATAGTTTTATAAGTTGTTAGTCTGATGTGTAGGTCGCGTGTCTATGCCCTTACCTGAAGTTCTTAGTTGGCTGCTTTGATTTGCAGATATTTCTGTGCTTTAAGGGTACATGTGTTGAAGGATGATGGTTTTGTTACAGAATGTTACGTTCTCTAATACTACATTAGCACTTTTTGTAGATTTCCGTTCTGGTAATGTAGTGAATCTCTGATTTGGCAAGAATAAGCCATTCCTTAAGGTTTTTCTGTGAAAAATGGAGAAATAAGGATCTAAGAATTAGCATCATTGGCCTAAGCACATGTAGTTTAAAACAAAGGAAGCACATGGATAGCTGCAGAAGATGCAAATGCTGCTATTGTTTGTTATACTAAAAATTAAGTGAACAGTGATGCTTTGTAGACATTCAGGTTCTTGAAATGCTATGTGTTTCTGTAATTTACTGTTACCTTAAAGTTTAACTGACAAGCACTGCAAATACCTAGTAAGATTTTTATTCTTCTGTTTCAGAAATATGTATGTGGCATGCCTCCTCCGCCTGTGCCAGTGTCCTTAGTGTGAGGTTATAACAAAAGTAAAACCCTGAAATGGTTTGGTGCTAGAGTGACTCGTTGCTCCTACCACTTAATAACATAACTGTTTATTTAAACTCAAAGATCTTTCTATTTGACATTTGAAAATTAATAAGTGATACTGTAGTAGCAGGGATTCTAGAATGGTTTTATCTTATCAGTCCTATGAAAGATTAGTTTGTACAGTATGCTTGTCTGAAACCTGATCTGTTGGTGCTAGAAAGATGCTTGCAGGAATTTTGTATATGTATGATTTAGATGGATTTTTTTCCCTGTACAGAAATACAAGTGCTTAGGACAGAATTAATTGAGCACAGCATTCCGTTCATATTGTTTTTATAAATGCTTGTATTTAATTTTTATAGGTAAGCCAGGAACTGATCCCAACTCAGCAGCGTGGGCAGCTTACTATGCTCACTATTACCAGCAGCAAGCACAACCACCACCTGCAGCTCCTCCTGGTGGTCCAGCTACAACCCAAACAAATGGACAAGGTAAAATGGATACGTTTGCTATTGTTGGGTGTGTAGATGCCCACTTAACGTTTTGTAATTGCCTTTGTATGTTTGGTAAATTTCTTGTCATGTAGCTTTCTTGGAAATCTCTTGCATAGAGCATTCAGCATTGCTTTTCTTAATTTTTGTAGTTGTGAGGTAATGAATGTATTTATCTTGAAATATATTTCAGTGAGAATTCTGCTGCAACTTGGGCTGACTTAACTACATGTACATAGTGCAGTAGTACGTAGGGCAGTAATGCATGGTGCATACGTAAAAAGGATGAGCCAAGCTGTTGATGGTCATTTGCTTAATGTTTCCATTGCCACCAGTAGATGTGAGACAATTACAGTTGTATTTGCATACTTTGTGTCTGGAAGAGGCTTATCACTTAGGTATTTTTTTTTGTACTACCTAATGTTACTAACTGTATGCATTTCCAGATTCTTGAAAACATGCTGAACCAATTTGTTTCTCTGTGGTGTCTCTTACTAATTGTTTATATTTGTAGTGCCTTGTACCATGCAGATTTATAATGTAACATACTGTTTGGGATTTTTACTGAAAATTTCACCATAGTATTTGAAACTTGTTCTATATATGAAAAAAAAATCCCCTAGTGTTCTTATTTTTACTTAATTTGATGTAATTCAGGAGATCAGCCAAATCCAGCACCAGCAGGGCAGGTTGACTATACCAAGGCCTGGGAGGAATACTACAAAAAAATGGGTATGTGTGCATCAGTTTTTTTCCTGTTGTTGTGTAGTAGAATCTTCTAGACCTCATTTGATGAGCTTTACTTTTTACATGCCATTAAAAAGGCACAGTCTGCAGTCTTCTGAACTGTATACTGCTGGAGGCTATGAACCCTGCAGAAAAAAAGAGCCTTAAAATTTGTGTTGTGATTAAGGCATGTACTTGTACTTACACTACTCATTAGCTTTGTGAAAATATGCTCTGCTTAATGAGATGTCTATATTAGAGCATTGAATAACATAATCCTTTACACATTTCAATCTGAGTGGTTTTAAGTCCATATGTTTCCATAACTTCATGAGTTTCGGAGTTAGACTTAAGTGTACTTCATGAAACCCTTGCTTTTTGTGTTTGGTTTTTGTTTTAAGATGCTTTTAAGATTACAGGTAAATCGTTCCATTGTAAACTGCTTTCTGTGTTCGAGATTATTAAAAGTGTCATAACTAGTCATAGTTAGCTTTTAAAAAATATTTTTCTTGATCTGGCTTAAGAAGGAAACACACTTCATTTCAGTTTACTGAACAAGGAAAGATTTTGTCTTGTTGCATTAGCAGAATGTGATGTTAATTTTGGAATATCTCTTTTGTTAGTGCTTTGTCCAGTGTACTTCCTTGAGTGTTGAAGCTGATGGGAGTTGTAAATACAAGAACTACTGGCCTCATGAATGTCAGTACTTACTCTGGCACAAAGCAGCATGTAGTTCGGCTTTTCTGTTTGGTTGTTTGAATGGGAGGGTTTGTTGATCTCCCCTCCCCCCCAACTACACCTGTTCTGTTGGGGAGCATTAGAAAGCATTTGGAGTTAAGATGTAATAGTATGTTTAATTCATCTTACCAGCCTTGTACTAGGTTGATCTCCGGTTATTTGTCAAGGCAAAACTATCTTTATTTTTACTTTGGCACAGCATAAGTGGTAAAGTGAAACAGAAAGTGCACAATCATTTACTTAAATAGTCATGTATCAGACTAAGAAAATTGCAACAGAACTCCAAGCACAATTTTTTCCACTTTCTATTTCTCTAAACTACTCTTTCTCAGTTTGCTGTCTGTTAATTCCACTTACGTTCTTTAATACAAAGTTGAGCAGTTTTTTCAATTGTATTTTTAAGGATCATGTAATTTGTTGGCAGAGGCTCTGCTATCTTTCTAAATTGCTGTCTGTAAAGCAGAGTTACAGGGTGTTTAGATAGAGCTTCTGGGAGTAAGTTCCAAAAGAGTGAAACTGAAAAAGATTAACATTCAGGAATGTGAAGAATTCCTGTTAAAATGCAAAACTAAAATATCCCAGGACAGCAATCAGACAAAATAATAGAAGTGCATATCTGAGCTTGATTTCTTTTTGTAGTTAAAATGGAGTTCTTTGCCTGTAGGAGGACTCCTGATGTGTTTGGACCTGTGTAACTTGACTTTGTAAATGATGGGAACTTTTTGCTTCTCCTGTGTGTAATCTTTATGTGGAAGATAAACTTTCTCTTAATATCCTCTTAGAAAAGAGGAAGAACTGATTGATCAAGGTTGAAGAGCAGAGAACTTGCCTAAAGTTGATACAGTTCTAAGCGGATGTCTGTTTTCCCACATCTTTAAGAACAATGTTTAGTAGAAGATGTCATGAATGCAATAGGAAGGTGGTTGTTCCTCAGCAAGTGCATGATGCCTCTAGTCTCTCAAATACAGCTGCTAATGTTTACTTCTTAAAGTACAGTAAGGTATCTGTCCAAACTAACGTGTACAAATAGGGAGGAAGGTAGGAGTTCTAACTAACTTGACTCATCTTTCAGATTTTTGGAAGTACAGATAAATTACGCTTCTGTTTTGGAGAACCAGACTGAAAGTTAGGACTTGCAAAGCCTAACCATTTTTATACTTGCTGCTGAAAAAAACACACGAGGGTGACAGTACAGAGTTGAACAGGTTAGATGTGGTAGTGCAATTGGTGCTCTGGATTTCCTAACAATGAGGAAGAAGAATAAGTGATTTGAAAAATCTGAAGCGCTCTTAAATACTACTACCAAAACCATAATACAGTTGTCTAAAGTGACTTCCTGCTGGTTCAGTATGATTCATCACAGTCATTTAAGTGCATAGAACAGTGATTCTGGGAAGAAAATAACTCAAAAACACAGTGCCAAAGTCCGCTTCCTTTTTCAGACTCTTATTTTGGTCATTGCTTTGAATAGCAAATAAACTGAGACTGGAAAGCTATAACAATTACTCATATACACTGATAAATTACTGTGCATGCACCTTGTAGGTGATCCAAGCCCTCTATTAGCTTGGTACCTTACTTAATGAATTCAGAAAATGTTTACTTTTTTGTTAAGTATTACCAGTTAACAGGACAGTAGTTTGCCTTTGGAAGGTATACCGATGCTGTTTTCCTTAATTCCAGATGTAGTACTTTTTTCATACAAGTGCTGAAATAGAAATTAGTGTATCTGGACCTAATAAGGACCCAAGGATAACATTCCCTCTAAATACTAAGTAGATTGTTCACTAATATTTTAGTAGATGATGTGTATGTCACCATAGGAGTTTGTAATATTTTCATTTAAAAGTATTCTCATTTATTGTTCTGTGTTTCCATACTAAACTGTTCTGTACAAGCATTGTAGCAGGAAACGGGTCAAAGAAGAGTTTTCTGTTGCTAGAATCATCCTTGATGATTTGAGTAATGGAAAAATTGCAGAATCATAGAATACTTTATTACTTAGTGTTCCTTTAATGGGGAGGTAGTTTGCATTTCTTTGATTTCCTTTGTTTTGTAGTCTATCAAATCATTGTTTGGTGGAGTTATGGTTCAATCTGGATATTGATAGATGTGTATGGTGCAGTTCCTACATTCTGAAAGGAAGCTTTCCCCAAACTGTTGAATTCCATATATAGAATCATCATTACTTGCAGTACTTAGTAAGGGAATGATGCAGCTGAAGTATTTTGCAGTTTTACTAATTATTTGAGGACATAAGTCCAGTTTCACATGTTTGAGTAAATGTTAAACTTCCTATATTTGATTTATTGAATTTAAACACTGCCCTGGAATAGCTGGCTGAACGTTAGAAGATTCTTGGGGTCAAAATTGTTGTAGCATTGACATTCAGCTGTAATGTCAGCAGCAACATGGCTGAATAATTTATATGTAGAATTATTATCTCAAATTAATAGTGAACTTGAAAAAAGTGTATTCTACAATAATTTGTAACCATAATTTTGGTTTAAATTATTTTTCAGATGTTTAAATCCTCCTTAAATTGTAAGATACTGTTTCAGCTTTTAAGATTTAAGGAAATAGAAGTTTTTCTTAGGAAAAGAATAGTTTACTGTATAACCCCAAAAATGATGGAAGGATGTGGAATTTATTTTAGAAATATATCTACAGTGTAAGTAGAAGAGTTAAATAGAGGAAGATTGTATTTTAAAGACTTCAGGCTAGTGCTTTGCCAACCATTCAGATTTCCTGCTCACAATGTTCTTCAGGGGATTGGGAGAATATTCACGTACGTATGTAAGAGAAGTGTGACTAGTTAGTATTCTTACGTGAATGTTCTGTGTAAGAAAAAAATAACTAAAAATCCAAACCTGACTGAGATTCTAGAAGAAAGTTCAGTAGAATCTTTGCTATTCATGTTCCCCAGAAGGTTGCTCAGGGGGCTTGAATGCAAATAAATTGAGATGGTTTCAGGAAGGATTGAAAACTTTCAGCCTTTGTCCTTCTAGAAGCTGCACTTTTTCCTTTATAGCAGAACAGATTATGTGGTGCACGCAGCATTGTACATAGTGAAGGCTTGTACTTTGCTTGGATTTATTAGATGTAGAGTGGATTAGGATGTGGTGTTTTGGTTTGGATTTTTTCCCAGTGTCCTAGGAAAAACTTGTGATTGTGGAGGTTTCTTGGTATCCTGGTAGTATCGTAACTCTTATCATGATAATGTTGTATCACTGTAGTAATAGTTCTGTTCTAGAAGTTCAAGCAACTTAACAGTGAAGCACTCTATGTAAGATCCTTCTGTCCAGGTATGTGCAAGCATGAGGACATACTTGAGTAGAGGATAGCATGGTGTTCTGTTAAAAGTCAGGCACTTTAAACAGTGGTAAGTGTTAAAGCACCTTTCAGATAAAAAGATTGGGAAGATAGTGGATTGTAGAGTCCTTGTGTCTTAATCTGTTACTTTATAGAGCTTTTAAGTTGCAAGTTGATTTTGCTGAAAGGACTGGTAGTTCTCAGCTGTAAGCATGGGGGAGTGTGTCTGGTACACACTTCGTAATTTCTAGAGGATTGTAATTTAAGCAAATGTTGGAGAGAGAAGTTTCAGGACTGTCATCTGTGATGGTGCAAATGTTTAAAAAAATTAATACTAATTTTAAAAAATATAATTATAATATCCTAGGATTTTCATTAAAGATGCCAGAATTTGGGGAGTGAATCAGTCTGGTGAATTCATTAATGCAGTTTATACAGTAAGATAAAGTCAGTTTAGGTAGTCAAAGTAATGTCACTGTTGACTTGTATTTTAAGTGTTAATGTTTGCTTTGGTCAGTTTAGGTCTGTGGGCTTCATAATATTTCTGACTGGGGTTCAAAAGGTAGAAAGAGCCATCTTTATAGTTTCTCTATAGGGAGAATTTGCTTTACATGGAAATCATCGCATTGTAAAAATAGGGTAAGTTATTAGATTAAAAAAAAACAAAAGGAGCCACGAGATTATTTAAAAGTCTTGGGGGAATATAGCAGGAAGCTAGGTGCCACTGGATAGGCCATATTCTGAAATTCTCATTTGTAGCTCAACAAGTTTTACATCATTTTAATTACTCATAGGTCAAGCTGTCCCTGCCCCTGCAGGGGCTCCACCAGGCGGTCAGCCAGATTACAGTGCAGCGTGGGCTGAGTACTACAGGCAACAGGCAGCATATTATGCCCAGACAAGTCCACAGGGAATGCCACAACATCCTCCAGCACCACAGGTATAAAGTTTAAGTGTTGGGGTGGGGTTCTTTTTGTTTTTTTGGCTGGCTTCTGTTTGTTTCACTGGTTACAGATGGTTTTTTGCATGTCTCCTTGTTGTTACCTTTGGAGTATGCATCTTTTTTTAGCAGAATAATAAATCAATGACTGTGCTTGCTTGATAACTTGAGTTTTGTATTTATCCATATGTTTGGAAAAAAAAGGTAAAACTTTCTCCTCCCAGGGTTTTGAAACCATTCGAGAAGCCACCAGCATTTACATTAACCAATTTTTCTTTCTTAAAGGCTTCATTCCTGAGTTAGCTTGGTTTAAAGGATTTTCTTTAACTTTTTGTGTATCTCTTATGTATCTCTTCTGCACAGGGCCAATAATAAGAAGTGGACAATACAGTATTTGCTTCATTGTGTGGGGGAAAAAACCTTTGTTAAATGTATGGATGCAGACGCCTTGATGAAGATCTTAATTTTGTTTGGTTAAAAAAAATAGTGTTTTTGAAAATGTACAAAATATCTATCACTACTGATAGGAGGTTATATTTCTGTGTAGAAATGAAAAATGGTTTGTTTTTAGCATTAGTGTAGATGTACACATTCCAGCAAATGTATTTGCAATTATGTGGTCAATGCTTTGTGATATAAATGTACTTTTTCAATGTATACTTTATCACTTTTAAAATGCCTGTTTTGTGCTTTACAATAAATAATATGAAACCTCCTGTGTCGGTAAGTTGGATATATGGGTATATAAAGAATTATAGGATTGATTTGCAACGCTGATTCAAGGTACCTGTACACAAAATGAGGTTTTTATTCCCCCTCCCATGAAACTGTTGGGTTTAAAAACATGTTGTTAGCTTGTTTTTCCCCTCTTGCAGAATAGTTGTAGATGGAGGATTTCTTTCATTCATTGTATTTTGCTGCCTAGCATCAGTAATCTTGATCTCTCTTATTTTTCTTTCTATTTGATGAAAACTGCATGTATTTAAGAAGGTGATCTTTTTGGCATACTTCCATTGCATTAACAGTGAAATTTCCTTTTATACATGACCACTGTTCTAGACCTGTGCAGCTGCTATAACAGATAACTTTTGTTCTTAACTGAGTATTTCAAAACTGTCCTGCATAACTATTTACTGGATTTTTTCAGGCTAGTTACATTTCAGTGTAATGTGCTTAAGGCTTCAGTTTAAAGCAGTCTGCTGCAGAATTGAGTGTAGAAAAGTCAATGTGGTATGCATAGCAGTTACAAAAATAGCATCTGTCCTTAAAACACTGTTTGGTTTGATTGGTGGGGAGAGGTTGAGAACTTCTGCAGAGCAGATGACTTCTGTTTTTGTCAATACTCTAGTCTTTTGAATCAATTTATTATTTATATATATAGTTGAAACTTATTGCTCTGATGCTCATACTAAAAATCTGATTCTCTTGAAATCCTGTGTTTGCTCTTTGCATATATTAGACTACATGCAATACAGTCTGTCTTGCCATTGTCTGTTGAAGTGCAGGTTTGATCCAGCCAGTATAGAACTAGCTCTGTAGGGGTGAGGAGGACTGTGCTGTGTATCATCCTTGATTGTTCCTTCAAGGAGCATTGCACTGTAAGTACATCAGAATGACAAATTGATGAACTGCAACAGTATCTTTTTGTCAATGTTCCACATAATGAAAATGCCATACTTGTGTGACTATTATGTTGGAATACAGTGCTGATATCTTAGGAAATCATAATTGCTGCTTAATTCAGAAACATAGGTTTGCTTATATATATAATATGAGCTTTGTGGGTAAGTATTCTTGAAACGTTTAGCAATAGATAAAGAAAGTCATGTTTCTGTTTATCTGAGTAATAGGGTGTTGAGTTTTTTTTTTTCTCATTAGTGCTCCTGAGACAGCTCTTAACACTCAAGCGTTTTAAAGTATGCATATGGTAACATTGAAGTCTTTGGAACCTCTTGTTAAGTCAGAAGTTGTCTTTTGTCTTTAGATAGTTTGCAGATACATGGTGATGTAGGTATGTTTTAAATGTAACTGTTTCTTGCCTTATCATTTGGAACAGCATATTGTTGCTTTGAGAATAAGTTTTTTTAGGATGGCTGCACAGAGAAGTAAAAGTTAAGGCTTGAAAACTGAAGTAGTTTCATTCAGGTAATTAGCAATGTATGTATTGTGCTTTAAAAATAGAAGGAATTATTTTTATCCCTTTTAAAACTAGGAACTATTCTATTAGCTTAAAAAAGGCTAGGACAGTATTTGCTATCTTTACTGTAGGGTATGAAGTTCAGTAGTTCAGATATTTTGCATGGTATTTTGTAGATAACCTTATATAGCAGTGCATTTATTTAAGTACTAAACTGAGCAAAATTAAATTCACTGGATTCTTTCACAAAATGGAGGCTGTTGATTTTGATTCGTTTAAAGTATAAAATCTTTATTAATTGCAAACAGTGCAATTATTTATACTTCACAGTGCCTTCCCAGACCTTCCACCTTAGGTTCTGCTGCAAAAAAGCAACAGGTAAGCACAACCTAAGGAAGTATATGAAATAATATATTTCAGTATATTATTGTTGTCCCTGTGAGATCTTTTGTGGTTGTGTATTGAAAAGCAGTCTGCTGCTTTCCCAAATGCATTGTAATTCACGGTTCCATTTCAGTGGAAAATCAAGTTTTTAAACAACTGTTTATATTTCTAGGTAAATATGTTTGGGGTTTTTATTATTTTTAAAAAAAAAAAGATGAGTAGATTGCCTTAATTAAACTTGATCAGAATAAGTAGGTTTTGTTGTTTTTCCTCAAATAGCTTATTGTTGCAATTAAAGAATCAAAACCTTGACAATATGCAGGAACTATCTTGCTTAGAATGTCAACAGCCTTCACGAATGTTTTTTTTTTTTAGTAGGGCACTATTCCCACTCAAAACCTATAAGACCTAAATATACAGAATATGATTACTTGTTATGAGTGAACTTGGTAACTTGTCTTACAGTTATAGCATGTTAGTGGAATTTTTAAATAACTTAGTTTGCATACTTAATACTTGACATGGTAGGAAAACAGATTCTGAAATTGCAGAGATTAGTATGTTTTATCTGAAAAAGCATGTGTACCAATCAAATGTTAACAGTACAGCAAGTAATTTTAATCTATATAGCAGTCAGTGTATCCTGTTTCTTGATACTTGAACTGAATTGCTGTATATTTTGATAGTTTAAAATGTTTGTGTCTTACAGATGGTCTGGTACAGGTTTTTGTTCTTGGTTTTCGGTTTTATTTTTTAAGCTTAAAGTAAAGCAGCATCTGTTTGGGTTTTTTGTTGAATATTTTGTTTCTAAAATGTGCTGCTTCTCTTTCAAAAGTCCTGCTTTATCTGTACATCAAGGAAAAATATTCAAAAATACTACCTTCATTTTCACACACAGTGCTGAAGATGCTGCAAGCACCAAATCATAGCTCATAGAATCAGGTCCTGAGATAGTTACTACCAGTAAAGAGGAATCCTTTGAGTGTATGCCATTGGTGAGCCGATGAGCATGGACCATAGAAGGGCTCCATGTGGAAGGTAAAATTGGCAAAAACATAACAGATTTGAAATGTATCCCATAATGGTGTAGGGTATGATTTTTGTTTTGATCACTTTTCATTCTTTACAGTATTATTTGTTTGACCATTAATGTTCCATGATCTGTTGGGTTTTTTTAAACTGTTATTCAATAATATAAACAATCTATTTTAATTTACTCTTCTAAACAGCCAAGCTTGGATACATTGAATTTTTCAACTAAATTAATACTTGTGCTTCAGTTTCTCAAGCCACCTTATATGTCAGCTGTAGTTTAATATGTAACTTCATTTTTGATGTGAGAAAAGGTTAGGTGTGTACTACTTGGATTTTGATACTGTGAATTTAGTGTTGGGGTGAGTCATTTGTTCACTTCCTTTTACATTTTTTTCTTCAACTGTTGTTGCTAAAGTATCTTAACAGTCTTTCCATTGTACGTTTAACTAGTGGGGAAGAGATAGAGAAGAAAAAGCCAGCTTATTGGAATGTTGCTAGTGTGTGAAAGATGAGATGTTCTTGTGTGTTGTAGCATTTGAGGTATACAGACTTCCAGCTTTCTCACTGCTGGGTGTAACGATGGGCATGCTCTTTTGTGCTAAGCATAGTGTGTAATTTTCAGCTCTGTCTCCAGACTCATAGTAAATAGGAGTTCAGAAAATAGATTATTTCAGTTACCCTGACTGAAAAAGATAACTGGACTTCTGTCCACAACTTGTCTTGTAGTTTCCTACTCTCCTCCCCCTGCTTTAGAATGCCAGAAATGAAATAGAATGTGAGGAGTACAAAAAGTTAAAAAAATAACATGTTCAAAGTAGGGAGAGCATTTCTGTATTACTCTCTGCAGCTTATTCTTTAATAGGACATGAAGTAGCAAGATAGGTGGATAGTATTCAGTCTAGCATAAGTATTAGTCATCTGTTTAATGATGTCTGTCTAGACAGCTTGTTCACTTGCACAGCCTATCTTTCATCTTTTTACTAGCGATATTTATTGGATGATAGAAACTATTTCTGCTTTTCTCTTCCAAAGTAATTTTTGAGTTTTCCATTGCATGCAGAAAATTTCATTTTGCCTTATTCTGGAAGTGGAGGGGAGGGAAGGACTGGGATTTTTCAGAAAGCATACAGTTGACAGGATTTCCTTTTCCCTAGTAATAGCTTATAAAGCTCTTTATTTATGCACAAGTATTTCTCTTGCGTGCATGTGAAATGCCTTTTCGTCCTGAGAAAAGTGTTCTCTGCAGAAACTACCCGTGTGTAAAAAGAAGATTGGCTTTAAAAGGCAACTGTGATGGGAACAGTGTCTTAGGGAGATGCAGCTTGGACTTGAGGTAAATTGAATGCTTTACAAAAATGTGGTTTTGAGCTTGCATTGACGTTGTATGTAATATGAGTACACGTAAACTGTATAATAAGATTTTTGTATGGTTTTTCTCAATAAATGTAAACTGATTGGTAATAATAGCAATGGTTTTGTCTTTTTTTGTGCTCCTATCCCTGCCTTCATTAGTCTGAATAGTTTGAAATAACCATTGCAGAGGAAAGATAATTGCAACAACTAGCTCATTTACAAAGTACACCACTGACATGAAACAAAGTAAAATACACATATATGGCTATCTGGGTAAATATTCACTCAAAATACCATGCTGCTTATTACCATTTTCTTGAAAACACTTCTGAATTTTAATTGTTGAGGTAAAAGTGTGTCCTTCAGTAGGTTACTGCACAAACAGCAGTCAACAGGCTCAAATACAGCCAAACTTCTTTTCTAAATGGCTCTGTAAATGGTCTGTGCTGCAGCTTACCCTGTCTTTATGATAGGGCTTACACACGTGGTCTTTCATGAGACATTGTACTTCAGAAAGTTAAGCTGAACATTTCAGATGGTGTTAGCACATTAACATTGGTGTTGATACCTTGGAGGTCTTTAGAGAAGATCTTAATTAACTTGAAAAATTGTTTAGAGATGCAGTAGTAAGTTTATTGCATTAAGAAAGAATAAAGATCAAGAAGCTGGGCACTTTCAGAGCATATTTTTTCTTAAATCTGGTGTGCTGCTTAGCTAAGATACTAATTTTGTCACCAACTGCTCGTTAAAGCTATAGAAAATCAGAAATGCTATAAGGCAAGGACAGTGATACCAAGACTACTACAAGTGAGCTTTCCTGAGATGATTGTTCTTCTGGGTTATTAACGGAATCAGTTAGTATTGTTTTAAAATGGATTTGCAGTTAAACTAAGGCTTTTTGAAACAACAACCAAAGCGAGCAGTAAATAACATTTTATTCTTTAAAAATAGTACACTGCTTGTTTTTTTTTTTAAATCAGTAAGTATTTACTTTTGCCAGTTTAATGGGATAAAGTAAAACAGCTTAAATATTCAGTGTTCAGGCAAAATACACCAATGGATTTACACATCTACCTTAGTTTCCAAATTGTCTTCAACTGTTGTGTTACAGTATGAAGTTAGTCTTCAAAAGTAGCACTGTTACAATTAAACATTTTCCTTTTCTTGATCTTTCATATACTGATTATTTTTAGCCTTTAATACTAATTTTTGTATGGAGCAAGGAATCCAAACACTGTCACGCTTTGAAGATGGCAGTTATCTGATGCAGAAAGAACAAATCAGTGTATGTCCTTGGCTTGCTTTTAGCCCCGTCAGAGAAAGACATGATGCAGTAAGAAAGTTTTAAGGGGAAGAAAGATTCCAGCTAAAGCAGAGTATTAGTAGTCATCAGCTAGAAAATAAAAGATTTAGGAGAAACAGGAAGTTAGATTTTCATAATAGGAAAGATGCAAGAGGAATATTTGAGAATTAAGTGAATTTAAATGCTAACTCTTACTTTCAACGGTGAGAATACAGGTGCTAGCAGATGACCCTCTGTTGTTGACTGCTTTGCACATGTATTCCCCTTCATCCTCTGGGAAGGTTTCTGGCAAGTAAAGGCAGTAGGTGTCTCCTCTTTCAATATATTGATAGTCCTCAGAGTCCTGCAATACTTCTCCTTCAAACCACCATGTAACTTCAGGTTTTGGTTCTCCAGTAATTTTAACTGTGAATCTCACTGGCTCACCGTCAACAACTGATGTGTTTTTCAGTGACTTGCTGAACCAGGGAGCTCCAGATCGACCTTGATCCTCTTCATCTTCACAAGTAGAACCATTAATAATGCTTCCCTCCTCCTCTTCCTCCTCCTCTCTTTTCTGTTTTAAAGTAAGTCAATTTAGAACATTTAAAGCAGCCATCAGCTAGTGACACGTACTTGAATGCAATTACTTTCTAAGAAGAAAATGCCACACCTATCATCGCTAGTTTCTACCATCCACTGAGTGGAACATACAGTAGAATGGACTTTAATGAGTCTGGAGTCTTGGGGTGAAGCAGGGACATGAAGCTAGATTGCATTTCCAAACTACTGAAAGGCTATGTGCAGTGTTCTTTGTAGTACCTCTCATATGCCTAAGAATGTCAAAACACCAAAAGCAATTTCACATTAATTGTAGCAATTCACAGTAGTTAAAGCTTTAAGTTCCTTTTGTACCTCTAGCAGGTAATCAGTCATAATCGAAAGTGAAGTTAAGCAATAGGATGGGAGAAAAGGTACTGTACCTTCTGTAATGCTGCATCAATTTCTTTTTGTTCAAACTGCATGCGGAGCAATTTCTGTTCTTCAATTCTCCTCTGTTCTTCCTCTTCTCTGGCTCTTGCCATTTGCTCAAAACGGGCCTTCATGTTTACTTTATGAGTAAATGGAGCCTCTGATTTCTTGACTGGTCTCACATCTACATCATCATCCTTGGGGAAAAGGAATTTAGAATGCAACAGAATTATTTCTCTTAATGTTTACAATAATAAAAAGAGTTTTGTGGAACAGTATTTTTTTGCTGAGCAAGGCTGCCCAGAGTCCTTTTTGTCTCAGAGGCTAACATGCTTAAGATCCAGTTTTATGATAGTTTATCCCAGGGGTTGGGCAAAATACTTGTGACGGTAGTTTCAAAAACAGTGCAAGAATACTCCTACAGATACATTTTCATAAAGAAGTTGAATGCTGTCTTGCAGCAACATTAAGTCCTTTCTTACTTGACTTTCATGCTATGATGCCATCATAGTTTCAAGACCAAATATAGGCTGACACAGAAAAATAATTGCAGTGTCAAGTCATTATTTGAGCTTTTAATTTGGCTTTGAGCTGATACCGAAGTGACCCATGGATAAAACCTCAAGAGTGAGGCTCAAATGAGGCTTAATCTAAAAAATTTCCTGTACTGCTGCTTCACGATTTGTCATGGAAACTCAGTGGTGTTTTGCAGCAGGGACCATATTGTTGATTCATGAGTTGGACTTGTATTTCTTACAGTTCTTTTATTTCCCTTCTGAACAAGAGTGAGGTTCCAGCCTGAAGTGCTGACATCCTTCTCTGTTATACTTTGAGAAATGAGTAAATAAATTACTTGATCCTCAAATGTTACTGTTTGGATTTGTTTGAGGTTGGTTTGCATTTTTTCTTCATAGAGTGGATAATGAATTAGAGTTCAGAAGGAGAAGCAAGTCATGATTATTAATAGATTAATACTTGAATACCAATGGTCTTAAACCTTCAGGCTGGCAGGTTTCAGGTTGTTAAGATGCTGAATTGAGGACTTTGAACAGAAAATCAAATCTTTGCTTGACCAGATGACTGACAACAAATTAGTTCTGTTTCCTTCGTGGGACGCTGAGTTGAGACTTCCTTATGCATCCAAAAGAAGAAAGTAAAAGGAGAAAACAAACTTGGAAATAGGGCAAACTATAGTGAAAGCAGTAGCATTCTCCTCTCCTGGATCACCAATGCATTAGTTAAGTGTATTGTGAACATACACAGAATGCAGCTTACCTCGTGGAAGTTTTCAGCTTCCCTCTCCCTTATTTCTTCATCCATTGCTCTTCTCTTAGCTCGTTCTTCTTCAATCTTCTTCTGTATTTCTTCTTGAGACAGTTGTCCAATTTTTTCAAACTTGCTTTTCAAGTTCTTTGCCTGAATAGAACCACTTCTTTTTAGCTTTATTAATTCTTCATATTCTTTACTTAGCTCAAAAGTTTCAGACTCTTCCTCCAGCTGTTGAGAAATTACAGAATGTGTAAGATGGAAAATGCCCCTCATTATTTTTGCTACTCATTCTTCCTATAGAAAATACACTTGATGGGTTATTTTTGTTATTTGAAATGGAAATTGAGAACTTTTCTTTCCAATTTCTTTTTTCTCCTCAATATTCTCAGGATTACTCTATCACATCTAAACTAGATACGTTGAAGAAAAATGTTTTTAAATCTGTTTTGTTCAAGAATACCTGTCAACAAACCACCCTTCACAGACCCATCTGCACAAAGAACTGTTATCTTGGATCTGTAATTTACCTCCAAATTATTTGCAATATAGTAATAAATAATCTTATAAAATACAGTTAGAGAACACTTGCTTTTTTAAAATGCAAATGTGGTAAAAAGTACATAAGATTTCAGGATGTCATGGCTGGAAAAGTTCTAGATTGTGTGGTTAAACCCTGTTTGAAGCTGTGACTGTTGATGCTTGACTCCTTTCTTTTCTTTTTTTCAATAAATAGCCAAAATGAACTATTTCAGTTTTTACTGCCAGTATGTTTAACATATCCTTTGATACACAAACCTCTCCCATTTCTTGTCTCAGCTGCTGAAATTCTTGCTTTTCCATTTCCAACTTTTGCCTACGCTCTTCTTCTGTGCGTCTCTTTTCTTCTTCCATTTTTTGTCTCAGCAACTCCTCAAAATTAATTTCCAGTTTACCAGGTACAAGAGATTCTTGAGAAACTGTTTTAAACATTTCTGGTGAGTCATCATCCAGCACCTGCTGGAAAGGCAGAGCATTAATGATACCTGTGATGACATCATGGTGTTGCTCAGGCATTATAAAGACATAAAGATAGCCAATGTTTGCCACATGTGCCATGGTCCAGTAAGGTACAGTGACTATTATTACATTGCTAAATTTATATAGTGATGAATTAATGTGTTCGTTTTTTGTAAGATGCTGGAGAGGATGTCTTCTAAAAGCAGCTTTAGGACCTGAAACAATTCCTTCCTGTTTACATCATAGACTAGCATTAGACAAAGTGCTTAAATGCCATTGCTCTTAATATTGAAGTACAAGTATCAGCATCTTTTTCTACACAAACTGAATTACATTACTTTTCTTAGGGTACTGGGAATACTAGTATTACTTTTGTGTATTACAGAGGTTTCTTGCAGAAAGTGATTATACCAAGTTGTATCATCAGTTCATTGGGCTGTACAACCCAACAGCAAGGTTTCCTCTTTCCCTGTCCTTTTCTAAGGCTTTTCAGTAGGGTTGGGCTTTTTATGGCCATTCATGAGTAATTTGCTTATTTTGTAGATTAATTAATAACAAGATGGGTAGGGTGTAGGAAAAGCAATTTTCATTACTTTGAAAATCAGCATATATTTCTCAGAGTGAATTTGTAAATTAGTAAAATATGAAGCTGTATGCTACAAAAATGGCCAGGTATGAAACAGTTACGCAGGAAGATTTCAAAATAAATTCTTGATAAAGCCTATTGAAATAACGTCTGTGCATGTAACTAAACTTATTAAGATAAATTGGCTCAACAGGCACTTTGGATCAATAAATATGTGATGTCAGGTTTAATTTAGAAGTGTGTGGTGATGTGGCTTGTGGCCCTGTTTAATTAGCACATTTGAAAAGCCATGTAGCAAACACCGAAGAGGCTTGAACAGTAATAATCAGCCACATGCTAGAAACAACCAAAGGAGTAGAACTTTTGAGAAAGTGTTTTGACTAGATTTATAAACACTAAATAATTTGAAGTTACTTTGAAAATCAGCATTATTTATATTTTTATTTTTATACTTTTTACTTACTCCCTTTGAAACTTAACACCTTTCACTGCTCTTTGTGCCACATTTGTACCACTGCTTTGACCATCTCTGCCCATATCATTTTTGTCACAGTTCTTTCAGTATATATGTTGGGGTTTTTTGTCTAATCCCACTCAAATACTGCTATTGACTATAGAGATCCTTCACATTTTCCCTTACATTTTGACCTAAACCCCTCCATTCTTTCCATTCTTCATTCATTTTGCATGATACAAGCATATTTGTTGAAACCGTTATGAAGAAGTGTAGGAAAAAAACAAAGCTGTAAACTATTTAATGAAAACGCATGCTCACATAGTTTCTTGAAGAAGTCTAACCACATCTGAATTAGCAAATAAACGTGCAAGTCTCTTGCCTGTGATACAGCCGTTCCTATGCTCATCGCTTCAAGATGACATAGAGCCAAAGCGAGTGGGAGGAACAGTAATTCAAGGTGTACCAGTGCTTGCATGCATAAACTTCAGAAAGCCACGCCTAGGAGCAAACACTAGCAGCTGTCTGCTCTGTACCTATGAATCACTAAAGTGTGAAAGACGGTAAACCAACTTAATCCTGGTGGGAAAAAAAAACCTATAAGGAAAAAGAATGCTACAGGGTGTGATGAACAAAACCCTTGTGGTTAGTTCACTCAGTATTTTAACCATATTTTGTTAAGTGAGAACATACTATTTCTGCAAATGTAAGCAGATGGGAGTGAGAAACACGGTCCTATGACAACTATAGTCTGCCCTTTTCACTGGGCAGTGACTGATAGAAAGTAGAACATCTTTTTATTTGTGCCAAGGTAGTTGCTTTATGCAGTCTCTAATGGAAGGAAACAGGGATGAAATGTCAATGTTGCAGTCTGAAGGTGATCACATTGATGGTGGGAAGCAAAATACAAATGTTCCACAAGTAAATGTGAAATAGATCCTTCCAAAAGGAGGTGGTGTTTATTTTCCAGCAACAGTACCACTACTTGTTTGTGTATGTCTATACTTCCAAAACTAAATTAAAATGCGTAAACATGAAAAGAATTCTAAAATAACTACCTCATTTAATTTAGATGTCTAAATATAAATTAAGTGTAAGGTTTTGCTACTTATGAAAGAGCTGACTAGTATGTGCTTAAAAAGTTTAAAAGCATATCTGCATTGCTTCTACTTTGTGTACCTGTGGAAAACAAGGAAAGCACACTTTTATTTTCTGCTATAAGAAATAGAAAATGTGGTGCTCATCTTCATGATGCTAATTAACAGAAAACTTTCAAACTTGTATATGTGTAAAATGCATTTCAGTTTTTTAATTGCTGAACATCTTCATTGTCTGTGGATACACTGTGATCATACACTCTGTGCTGCATTGAATGAATTTAAACCCTGTTTATTCAGTGATATTTTACTTACCTGAAAACTCAGGCTTAGGTTCTACATGGATACAGAAAAACTTGAGACTTTCCTGAGACTCTCAAGAAAGAAGGAAAAAGAATAGAATGATTACTTTCCTTCAGCTGTCATTTTTTCATAAAAATTGTACTGGCAGGAGTCCAGTGGCATTTTTTTTTTTCCTAGTGGCTTTGGGTTCTATTTTCTCTTTGGAGGTACAGACAGACACTATTTTCCATAATTGCTTACCCGCACAGTATCAAACATCTATTTACATGGAAGTTCTTTAGGGAATTTTTCAGTATTATAGGTCTTTGGCCCCATTTTCTGGCAAAGAAAACATAACTAGCAGTATCTGTAAGCGCACAGTTTTAATTTGTCTCACAAACATTGCTTTGAACGATGAAGAAATTGTTATTAGGCATGCAAGCTGGTCTTTACCAGTAAAGCCAGCAGAGGAAGACACTGGCAGATGAGTGAGCTATTCCAAAGTTCTGCCTGGCATGTTGATATTAGCGTAATTAATGGTCTTATACCCAAAAGCCTGCTGACACTTTAAGTCCCTGGAATAATACTGCACAATACTCTGAAAAGCTCTATGCCAATTTTTTTACGAATAATGGTGTTGCCACCCCCTGAATTGAGTCATCTTTCTCTGCTTTCAAGTATTGTCAGTATGTCACTGCTGGGTCCATGAATGTTTGTCTTGAATTTAATTTTAACTCAAATTCAGAAGTCATTACACATCACAGTAGTATCTGTGTTTGCCTAAGGAATTTTCATGTTACAAATTTTCTCTTGGTAAATTCCGTAAGATACTGCTTATGCTTCTCATCAATTAAGTTCAGCCTTCATAAATGTCTCCTTCCTAAAGAGCCACAGATTACTGTAAAATTTGTGCTTGCAGTGACCATTTTTCTAGTATGCTATTCATTATGCTTTAGCTGGAAAGAGCTGTTAGGTAGCCACCCTGTAAATGTAGGGAGATAAACTTGGAGCAATAAAAGGAATTATGCTTCCCCACCCAAAACAACCCAAACGCTTCTTGTGAAAGCATTTTGCTTCCTAAATTTGTAGCATGTAGCATAAACTTATACCCTTTGGACACTACCTAGTTTTGACTAAATTAGTCAGGAGGCATTGTTCTGAGATGATCTTTGGTAAATGAACGTGATTAGTTTACCCTAGCACCTTCTAGGAAGCAGTGAGGTGTGAACAAAGTGAATGAGTTGAAATGTGTTCTTTATTGGTTTTCAAGCTTTTTTCACCAGAGCTGCTTAGTTGAGGGCTAGGTAGAAATTAAAATGTATGCTAAAAAAAAAACCCAAGACATACCATGTTCTTCCTTGCTTCAGCAAATGCCTTTTTCTCCTCTTCTATGCGTCGTCTTGCATCTTCTCCTGCTTTTCTCTTTTCCTCTTCTCTCCTCTGTCTTTCTATCTCCTCAAAACTGAGTCTGAGTTTACCAGGACGGAATTCTTTGACAGAATTTTCAGATTCTTCATCGTCACCTTCAGTTATCTTTAGAGAAGAGGGAGATAAAAATATAGAAATTACTTAGGCAAGCATAATGTTTACACTAAAAAATACTCCATTGACTTTTATCTGATCTTTTATAGATCTTTCTTTGTATTCTGTAGGAAAAAACAGTAACTGTAAGCAAAATTTTAGCCAGGGGAGGGAGAAAATATTTATGTATAGAAACTACATACGGGGTACTGAAAAAAGTCTGGTGTGTAATTTCAAGAATTTGTTATCAGGAAGAGACTGAAAAGTTATGTTCATACTTTAGAGTCTCAGGGTTAGACTCTTTACTGTAAATCTCTCCGTATTCGCTTCCTTTACATCACTTTCATAGACATTTATACCATCAAGTCTCTTTGCACATAATTTTTTTTCATCAATGCACTCACTAGTTAAAGAAATGTTGTAGTTTTATATCAAAACTAAATCAACTAACATTTTGCCATTACTCCAGACTGAGAATTTTGTTTCTTTCCTTTTTAGACATTTAATCACCTCTGAAGAAAGGGAATTGAGATACTCTGTTCTTTTCACTATTGCTTGTCTCCAGTGAACACTTATCAGCTAAGGGAAGCCTATGATTTGCAAACTGCAATCAAGAACAAAAGAACAAACTGCAAAAGACATCTCAGAGTACTGTCTTTGTTAATGGAGGAAATGGACTGGGAACTGTCAGAGTACTGATCCAGATTGTGGTACAATGCAGGAGGCCCTGGGACTGGTATGTGGAGGCTCAAAGTTAAGGTTATTACAGAAATCTCTTTGGAATTCACAGGGAGGGGAGGAAAAAAAAGACTCAAAGGTAATTAACAGCAGAACTCTTCCTTTAAGGAATTTGTTTTCTTCCAATTTTGATGGCCATTGATATCAGATAAACCTTAATGTTTGGAATATTTGATTTAGAATTGGAATATTTTTGGAATAATATAATGTAATGGAATAATATAATATAATGTTTGGAATATTTGATTTTTTTCTTTTGATTTAGAGAATTTGCAAATTACTTTATATTACTTGGCTAACAAATGCTTTAGGCATAGGGTGAGAGATGTGAACAAAGCTTCAGTTAGAGTAGTAGGTGACTCCCTGAGGTTTTCTCTGTTTTCTTCCTTCTCCTTTACTAATATGCCCAACCCCCCTTAGAAAAAAAGGAAGTAGGTGAGATAGTATCAAGGTTATTGGTAAGGAAAGATGTTTAAAGTGAGCTACTGGAGGTGGAGGAGTAAAATACTTCTTGAGTATCTGCCTAAACCTAGAACCCTGTCCTTTTGGGCCATTTGAAAATTTAAATATTTCAGCTTTCTAGAGGGTCCATGTTGTTTGTATTTTTCTGGAGAATAATACTTTCTTTATATCAACATGGTGATCTTGCACCACTTGTTCAAGAACATTCATTTGTAACTACACTTTGTTAGCAGCTTTCTAGAAATAATATTTTCAAAGATTTCAGAGAAGATGGAAATCTCATTTCTCATTAATCTTTTTGTATATGAATTGGCAAACATGGAGGTATATACATATTAAATAAAGAAGTGCTTTTGTAATAGTGAAGCATGGTGAAGAGAGGAAAGAGTGAAGAGATAAACTATCTGGCATGCGTGATGTTAACATAAGGTATGATTTACTTAGTATGATCAAAATATAGTCTGTTTATAGTTCTTCTAAAAGCAAGTTTGGCTTATGATAACGAACACACAGAGACAGTTCTGCAAATAACAGGAATTGTGAACTACGTTTTTGACAATCTGACGCTTATTCCAGTAATTTCTATTATATTGTTGTTTATGTCAATACATACAAGAGAACTGACTATCTTTTTCCCCCCCTTTTCTTCACAGGAAGAAAGTTGCAGTTATGTATTGACCTGTCATATTTATAAACAACATGATGGGTTTTATTCCCATCCTGTTACTACAGAATGTTTTCATTTAAAACTGGGTACTGACAGATCTGAAGTACTATATAAGAATAAAATAGACAACTATTTACATCTTTTTTTCAAGATTCACAGCTTAAAGATATTACAAAGTGTAGGTATAAAACTTACAAAGATTGACAGCCAATGTAAAACATAAATTTTCTGGTTTTACTAATGGCGTATTTAAAGCACTATGGGTGAGTTAGAGCTACAGTCAAAAAAGAGTTATTCAAACTGTTAGCAGCTTGAAATACAATTAAGGAATAAGACAAAAAAAACTCTGATGCAGGAAAGAATGTAAAAGCACATACTATGTGAAAACTCTTGACAAGGTGAACAACATGTGTATTTACCATTTGTTGCCTAGCTTCTTCAAAAGCACGTTTCTCCTCTTCCAAACGCTGTCTCGCTTCTTCCTCTGCTTGCCGCCTTTGATTTTCCTGTCTCTGCCTTTCAAGTTCCTCAAATGTTACTTTCAGCTTACCAGGAGAGAGAGACTCTTGTGTTTTATTGTCTTCATTCTCAGCCTGTTTAAGAAAAATTCAGTATTTATATCTTAAATAATATATATTTATTTCTTACACATTTTTAGATGAGGGGCTTACCATGTCAAGTGAAAGACACTCAGTTTCCTTAAGGAATTTGTTTTGTTCCTCATATTTCAGCTTCATTACTTCATCCTGTCTCTCCCTTTGTGCTCCTGTGTTCTCAAAGTTTATTTTCTTCTTCCCAGGTGCTTTGGTGTGTTTTACAGGCACTACTGTAACTAGCAGTGAGTCATCCCCTTCCTGTCCAGAAAAACAGTTACTACATTTTCATAAATCTTGACTTCTAGATGGACTCAGTTCTTTATGAAGCCACTGTTTACAGTTGTGTGCAGCAAAGCTTCCAGAAGAATTACTTGTATTGAGTATGAACCACAAGAATAAACCTATCTGTCTGTGGCACCTGTGGCAGTCACTAGTTTCTTCTAGAAAACTAAAAAAAAAAAACCAGTCTGAAAGGCACCAAGACTGAATTATATTTTAAATACAGCTGCTAGCAAAATCCTTCATTTCTGTACATGTTTTCATTAATTTGGTTATGAATAGTCAGTTTGGTGAAGGACAGTTGAAATTTGGATACACAGTAATTGCAGCTGCACTCCATGTCCAGCCTTATATTTACTGTGTTAAGGATACACTGTGGTTGTACTGAGTGGGTAGTTCTAGAAGGCAACATGTAATTTGTCAAGCAGAGACACTTTTTTTGAAGGATGTTGCTGCTTCAAAGCTATTTTCACAATTTACGTTTTACCCAGTTTTTGTTGCTGGTTTCTTTTTTCCCCACAAAACACCATAATTAACCGTGATATTGTCAACTTAAAAGTAACGGGTTTGGGTTACTGTTTCCAAAACTGTCATAGGAGTGCAATTTTCTTGTGTTAGTGAAAGGCTACAGGACATTTGTACCTAGCTTTTAGAAATTAAATGTTTAATTCCAAGACTTAATATAAAACCTCTATGGTAAATTAGAAAAAAAAAAGTTAAATTTAACTGATTAAGACAGGTTTATCTTAATTTCAAGTGTAAGGCAAAAGGTTTTAAGACCATACATTCCAAAGGCTTAGTCTCATTGCCAGTATACTTCAAATCATTTTGGTAGCTTTGAACATTTACATTTCAGCCGCGTTTAACTATCCACAAAGTATTCTCAGTTCAGACTGTGTTTCAGACTTAAATAAATTGATTTCAAGTGCAGACATACAGTTTCATACACTTAAAATCTATTAGTTCCTTGATTTAATTATAATTAGGTGTTCATGTGCTATTCTCTTAAGTTTTCCCAGCCCAAGTTACAATAATAAAACAAAGTGAATAAAAATGTAGGTGAACATTTCTTTAAAAAAATCTGATTACCTCAGCTGCTGATTCAGTTCCCGAATTGTTAAAGTCATCAATCTATTAAATGAGAATTTCATATGATTACATTACTTTGGCTCTTTGCCTTAAATTTGCAAACACAGAACTGGAAATTATTTTTGTATCAGTGATACATTTATACCACTTAAATTCACACAGATAATGATTGAACCTTTATTGGAATACTTCAGGCGGGTCAGCTGGGTGAGGATGAGGGAACATGACATAAAACGTCAGATAGACATTATGCTAAAGCCGTCTTAACGCTTCAGTGGTGAACTGAGAAGGGTACAGGTACACTAGATGTCTGTTCTTCATGTGAGCATTCCAGAATTGTGTAAAAAGAAAAAAAAAAAGTAGAGCAAGCTCATTAATTATTTCCAGTTCAAGTGACATTGCCTTCCCCTCAACTCCTGCAAAAAGCCTACTGCTGTATTTGCTTCAATGTGTTGTCTTTATATCAGTAAAGACTGAAACTCTCTCAAATTCTACATCATATGTACTTCTGCCTTTTAGTGTAGATACTTGATATATTTCAGAGTACAGTTCTAGAAGGTTAAAAGCCTTTGTAGAAAATGCTGTCTATGTCCTTGTTGAAAACCACCTTCTCCTATAGCACTGCTTTTCACAAAAGCAAACCTAAGTTAGGTACTACTGTGCTTTGGCTCAATAGAATTCCTGTTTCTAGTCTATCATTTAGATATTCATTGACACCCTAATACAGAATCCTACAAAAGACAAATCTAGCTTTATTAGCATCCATAAAAATTTGAGTCAAAGATTCACAGAGCAGCAGAGGAATAAGACATCATCTGGATCTTCATGATTTATGACTTTTACTTGCATTGCTATCTTCTCGGTTTTGCCTGCTCAACAATATTTTCTTACTTCTTTCTTGCCTCAGTTCATCTATCACAGAACAGTAATGTACAAGAAAAATCTGCCCAAATAAAGGGTTGTTACAAGAAACATTTTCAAAATACCTTAGCAAGTTCTAGAAACTTGTATACATATGACACCAAAATTCACCCTTCACATTACTACTAGATTTATATTTGCATGGTTTCACCTATAACTCAAGCTTAGTGCTTTAAAAATTGCTGTCAAGAAATAAAGATTCTCTGAATTCTCCATTCGCATCCCATTGACCATCTCCCATGTCATCGCTACTATCAGAAATCTTACAATCAAACCTTTCTGATTAACACACAACTACTTTTCTTGTGGTGATTGTTTACAAATCCCCTGACTATTGTGAAAGATAAGCATACCTCCTGTGCTTTTTTTGCCAGTTCTCTTTGAATTTTTCTTTTCTCAATCATATCTTGTTCAATTCTACGCTTCCTTTCTTCTTCCATTCTTTTTCTTTCTTCTTCTTGCCTTTGCTTTTCCATTTCTGCAAACTTGCCTTTAACGGTTCCTGTGAACAGGAAATGCACAGTTGAGTAGTTATATCTAATACCTATCAAGTGAATTGTGTGGCATTCACAACCTGGCCTCTCTTACCTATTAGCTTTGGAACATAACCTTTTTCTACTTTAGATGATTTTGAGTCATCATCTTCATCAGATCCGAGCAGTTCCTTCATCTAATTGATGAAACACAACAAGTAAAATGTCTTTATACCTTAAATGTTCCAATATTATTGTCTTAAAATAATGTGAAAGTTTTCACACATAATATTGAATATTAAAACAACACAAAATATTTGCAAAGAAAATGACCTCCTGTTTTCTCCTGTTCCATTCTCTCTCTCTAACATATTGTTCTTTTCTTCTTTGCTTTTCATCTCTAGATCTCCTTTGATTTCTTTCTTCCCTTGCTTTCTGCATAGCTTCAAATTTATCCTTTACATCACCTTTGTGAAGCTTGGGGACATAGGATTTTTGGATGGGTTTAGATGAAGAAAGCAGAATCTTGGTGAAGATACAGAAGAAAGGAAGAAAAGAAAAAGAAAGTTGAAACAGATGGACAAATATTCTGAGAGGTTTGATTAGAAAGAATGAAAAGCATAATACAGAAGTGCATTTGGAATTATGAACTCTGTGCCATTAGCCATCACCAATCATATTTGTTCATAAATAGCAATCAATACTAAAATACCAAAATGACAGTTAGCACTGATTTAAACTTAGGTTGTAAGTAACTGTAATCAGTAACTATATGACCAAGTATATGAACTATGTGAATCTACGTTTTCCACTTACTATGGCTTTAAAAATTAGCTACGGATTTATAGTGTTACTTCCAGTCATACACAGTCACAAAGGAGCCTCTCCTGGGATTTCAAATAGACATGAAGACAGAAAATATAACAGGTATGTTTTCTTCTGCAACAGTTCAACCACTGCTATGGATTTTAAATAAACAACTTTAAAACTTCAAATATATTACATATCTACTAGTGATTTTATTCTACAAACTACCAAGATCTCTGGACTTGCAGGACTCTGTATTAAATACCTAGTGGTTACTAATAACATTAATTCTATTGAAAACATTCCACATTTCATAGTTTTTACCTAAACCAATAGTTCCTGTTGCTCAGTGAGCTTACACAGAAAAAGTATTTTAAGTAGTCTAATATTTACATTTTAGAATGGCATGCAAATGTAGCACTGAGTTTCTACCCCCCCCAACATTTTAACGTGTCTTCAGATTTTGTTAAGCTACTTACAAGTTCCCTTCTACTGTCTCAAAATTCCAGGAAGCTTCCAGAATAATTGTTTGTCTCTTACAATTGTTGCAGTCCTGATTTTGCAAGTATCAGTTATAAGTCACTACATTACTTTGATTACTCTAAAGTTGGTACATACCTCCGTTTTCTGTGCAACGTCATTCATGGCTACTGTATTGTGGTCTGCACCTGGTAGGTTTAAGATTGCTTTCAGTTTCAATCTGAAAGAAACAGTTGTAGTTATATTCCTTTCTTTCCTTTTAAATGCTGCTTTACCATCTTTCTGGTAAATAAGTTTGCATAGGCTGGAATCAACGTATCACCATTTCATTTGGTCCTTTGAGGCTATTGAAGTCATGAATACATTTGAAGTATGCAACAGTAATTAAAAGAACAAGCTTATGATTCACTATTCATGCTCATAACTCTTCTATATAGTTCTAGATTATTAGGTTTTAATTTCCATTTTAAAAAAAAACAAACCCAGAACTTGATGCCAAGCTCTGGCTGTGCTGGCTGGTGTGTTGCGAAACACTACTTCTTGATGCTCATGCTAGCAGAAAGGAATGTGCTTGCACCTCCATCTGTCCACTCCCGTCCAATGTACAAGCTAGTGAGTTTAGTTTGCAGAAAGCTCGGAAAAGAAACCCCCAGTCTCCTGGAGACACAGCATTGCCTTTATACAGCTGACAGGAAGAAAGAAGGATGGTGGCTGGAGACCTACCTGTGTGTCAGAGATGCAGGTAGATGAATGGTTTTGTTCAAGTCTCAGACAGGCTGAGAACTCTCACAGCTCTTCACTCAAAACAGGAATAGAAAGTTATGTTTTCTTTTCCTTTAAAAACTATAAAATGGATTAGGGTAAGCTGTATGCATGCCTTAGAGAATGTATTTTTAGGTCATTTAATTGTGGGCTGGCAATTGCACCGCATTTTGTAAGAGAACAGACTTAAAGGCTAAAAAAGCAACTTACAGCTGAAAAGCATGTCTCACCTGTAGTTTTACAGTATTCATTTGATTATATAGAAAGTTCTTAGTTCATAGACTTTAAACTCTATTTCTTAATAACAAATGGATTGGTATGTGGAGTGAAAAAATAATGAGCATTGTTTTTTTTCATATAAGCTCTTCAAAAATACCCCACTGTCCATATTCAGTGCTGCTGCTGCTTTAGCTATACAGATTGCATGAAACTGTTCAGTATCTGGGGCTGTTTTTCCAAATGAAAGTGGTTAGAATGTAAGAAATGTATGTTTAGCTACCAGTCCCCGCCCTGATTTACAAACTCCAACTCTTCAAATTCAGCTTCAGCAGTGATCTTCTGGAGACCACTTTCAACAAGTGAGTATGGAAAGTCATTCTCTTTCAAATCAGAGTTGACAAATGCCTCATTTGCAGACTGATAGGAATCCATGGCATTTCAGTTTGTCACTTGTGAACACACGAACATGACATTACTAAGCGTTAGTTCGTATTTAGACTGTTTCAGATTAGCAGTTGCATGTTAGAATTCCATTATGTATGTCTAGCAAGGCAGATAACTTCCCTCGCTTCCTTGTGCTTTCAGGGTCCCTAGTTGCGCATATCCATTTGTATATTGTGCAGCTGGGTGTAAGCTTTAGCTTACTTTGTACATGGAAGTAAAACCCAAACTGTGATCAGCATAACCTTATAAATAAAAACATATTATGTACTTTTATCTTAAAGTCATTTGAAAACTGACTAAGTCTGATTTGCTTATTATGTGCAATTAATTGTAGCAAGACTGTATTTGCAAACTGGAGAACACATCAACAGATTAACTTTTGTCTTGAATCTTTCTGCTAGCTCCAGTCACATGAACCCCCTGAGAGTGTCACCAGGATTGCGGACAGCAGTGAGACCTGCCCTCAAATACCAAACCTGATATTTTCTTTTAAAAGTGCAGATGTTGGAACAAATTTTCTTTGTAAATTCCTGCTGTCTGAACTTCCAAAGATGTCCTTGTCCAACAGGCTGTGGGACCTCCAAGATGGCAGCTATGTTTCTGCAGCCATTTGGGATATTGCCATATCTGCTATTACTTTCAGCTGCTTTCCAGTTCTTTGGCACAACTAACTCTTAATATGCTTGAAGGTTAGCCAGCTGGCACCAAGATATTTTGCATCTGCAAGTCAGCCAACCTCCACCTTTGATGATAAAAGATATGGATATAAAGCAGTAAGGCATTACTAAACATGATACCACCTATGTTTGCACTTTCCTCCCTCTTTGTGGCATTTAAACCTGACAGAAGCAGCAGTAGGACCCTGCCTCATGCAGCCCCTTCCAGGCAGATGTAGAATTTTCAATAGACAATCCAGAACCTTTACGAAAAAAGCAGCGCTCCTTCATTTTTGGCTTGGGTCTGTGAGGCAGCAGCCGCTCTTCAGAAATGATCAACAGCAGACTGAAGCTCCTTCACAGCTGCCTTTTCAGTAGAAGTGGATCAATATGTTGTTGCTGAGAAAACAAAGTAGCCGAGCCAAGCAGTCCTGACACCCACGAATTGTGGAAGAACAGTGCCTCCCTTCATCTGCTGATAGCTTAGCAAAAAAAAGGTTTTCCAACCCAAGAAACCTTGATCTACTAATTCCCTTCTGAGAAGGCCTAGCTGCATTTTAAGATGTGTGCGTACACATACAACTTTGCCTTCTCTTCATTTGTAGTAACAATATTCCCTGAGTTTACCAAATACACGTGAAGCACCTCCTCTGAGGCAACAACAAACTACTTGTACAAATGCTTAGTCTAGAAGAGATTTCTTCCCTTACAAAGCTGTCCAATCTTAAGATTCAGTCTCATCATTTATTTCCCCAGATTAACATGCCTCAGGTCAAGCTGCAAGAGTTCCTCACTGAAGCTTCCCACTCAGAAAAATCCCTGATAATCTTGACCAAAAACATTAATTCAATTTGTTACTGGGCTTTTCTCAGCCTACCCAGTCTCATCAGCCCTGACACTCGTCATATTTCCTCCTCATATTTTACTATTCCTACAATTAAACAAAATGTCTCAGGAAATGTTAGTCTGGTGTTACAATGTTCATACTGAACATACTACACAGCTGTTCCACTTGCAAAGGAGTTCTATATTTTTTCCTAGAAGTTTAACTTCCGTCTTTTGATCAAAGGAGTGGCTGAGAGTGGTTAAGTGATTCTAAGTAGCTTCAAGGGAAAATCTAATACAAAACAAATAATGGGTTCGAAAACCCCCACAACCCTACTGTTTTCAAACACCTTGTTTGCTGTAAATGGATAAGCTACCACCTCTGATAGTCTTGATTTATTATACGCAGCTTTCTTCTAACTTCTCACAGAGATACCCTAAAACCTTACTTTAAACAGTGAACAAAGAAAACAATTAAGGGGACACCAAAGATTTAATGGCTAACAACTCCCAAAATCCATCTCCTTAAATGTAATTAATTTTAATCATTAAAGGAATGTCACGATACTCAATTTATCAACAAATCATTGTGCAGCTTTAACCAGATAAAAAAACCCAAACCATCTACCATAAAAAAATGAAGATCCCCTTCACTATAAAGCATAAATGTTCTTCATTTTCAGTGTGGTGATTAACAATGCTCACACAGGAAAATACCAGCATTTTCCTGAACTGAATACTACTCCGTACAGCAGGAGTATGCAGCCAGGACTGTAAAACAAGTCTAGTTCCAATGTGTTTTCTCCTTTCGGGAGGCCCCCCACTGTCCTACAGCTACTGCAAGTTATAAATAATACCTTCACAGTACAGTCTAAGTTACATTTACCATCTGTCTCTCCTTTGTGATCTGCTTGTGGGGAAGACTCCATTATATAAGAAAAACATATTGTGAGAGCTGGAAACTCACTACTTGAAGCCAAAGCACTTGGAACCTGAAAATAGTCCAGTGTTGAAATATTTAACGAAATATTAAATAAAGCTGAAAGGAGAGGCAATGTTCATCTTTTGTGTCCGTACTGTAACTCATCTAGTTGATGAGTTACAGTTGTTGTACTGAATTATTTGATTTAGTTGTTGTACTGAATTACAGATACTAAAGCAGATACTAAAATTATCATGCACAGGGGAAGATCCTGAACAGGCATAAAGCACCAGCGCCAGTGAAGCCAAGGAGTTCTGACAATTAATAATAGCTGTCTAAACTTCACATTTGGTAAAATACAAAATAAAAAACTATTTCCACACCCTTTTTTCACTAAGTCTTCATAATTAAAGGATAAGAGTACTTGCTGACAACCACCCTGGATAATTTAACTTCATGCACAACCTCTTCCACAATCTTTGATTTTATGGTACTTCAGCATTTACTGAGACTCATAGCAGAAAAGTACAGGCAGATGTAATTCCTAAAAAGATGTTTATTGTAAAGGACAGACTTGTTCATAAAGCTCTTAATGTGACAGTGCCATACAGTCCAGCTGCTGTTAAAAAAACATCACCCTTTTCTGTAGAAAAAGTCTCTCTGTTAAATTCTAACTCTCTCCAGATACTATTAGGGGGTACAAAGGCTCCAGAACAAATGTAGTGGAGTGGAGGCTGAGATGACACCATTTTGGGAAGGCATGCTGAGATCTTTTGGCCCATGATTTCCTGCTCCAAGATCATCTGCTGTTCCTAACAATAGGTCACAAACTGTGAACTGAGGTTCCCCAAGAGAAACATCAGCGCTATTTGTCCTGTGCCATAGTTCTTCCATTCCACTCTGACTCGCAGCAGCTGAAGACAAACAGTATGATTTGAGCTCAACTCTCGTTGATGCCAATGACTTCAGAAATCATGGTACTGAAATGTGGGACAAAACACTGGACGTGAAGTACTACTGTAATTTCCTTCTTCCCTTCTTCAATGACAGGACACAGCCTATCTGCCACTTCTCTAAGGTCAGCTCATACTGAATGCACGGGTGGTCACTGCCCATGCTATGTCTCCGCTGTAAAGGATAGTTCTCCTCACTTTCTTGACAGAACCTGCTGCTCCCACTTGATCAACTCTGGGGGTAGTGCTGATGCCCATAAAATACAGATCACATGTAAAACCTTCCTCTGAGCAGGTACACCATCAGTGCAGAGCCATGGGTCGGTCATTCCTATTGCTTCCTTAACTCCACCACCACCATTAACCTTCACATCTGGTTTTCCACAGCAAGCTTGCAAATGGAGGGCTCATCATGGCATTACTCCTCATTGAGTAAGTTTCACAGCTTAATACCCGATTATGGTCAAAGACAGATTGTCTGACTTCTTCCACTCAGGATTTAAAATATTCCAAACGCAGTTCAAGCAGCCATTTCTTAGGCATGACTTCAACCATCTACTCCGCTCCTGAATTTCAGCAGATTGTGCTTTCTACATGTGCTGCGGGTACTATGCTTGGACCTCTTAAAAAACTAGTTATTGTTTTACAGTTTCATTGCATCAGAAATTTCATCAGAAAATTTTCTTAAGAGTTTCAAGGTCTCTAAAGATCTGAGGTCTACAGGGAAAAGTACTCAGTTCTGAGCCTGCTGCTACTCATGGGTTAATGTTCAAATTACTAAAATGTTCCATTAAACTTGATTTTTTCACCGATATTTATTGCGTTGGTAGAACCTCTTTTTACCAAAACCAAATATGATGTAAGTAGTTTGTAAACAGTCGTGGAAACCCACTACTTCTTCCCAGCCACACTGTCCTACAGTCATGACTTTAGGATGAAGTGGAACCCGTTAAACGCACTCGGTGTGGCCGTACAGCGGACGAGACCAAACTCCTCGTTAGGGGGACTGGAGGGAGATTAAACAACTCTTATTAAACGCACATCTTAGGGAGACAGACTCAGACCACACCACACGTCCCCGCGCACAGAAACCGCTGCCTGACGCGGGGCTCTGACCCGCCCGGGAGGGAACAGGCGCTGCCCGCGCGCGCTTCATGGAAACGCAGACATCGGGCGCAGCCGGTTTCCGTTACCTCGCGCCGCCTGGCTGCGGCTGCCCCGCGGCTCCCGCCCTGCCGAGAGGTCCGTCAGGGCCACGGTGCGAAGCAGCCGCTTTTGCTGATAGATCCCAGGAGAAACCGACCAGCGGAGCGGGCCTCGCTGCGGGGCAGCTCGGGGTGGCGATGCGGAGAGCCGCTCTTACCTGTGGGCGCTGTCCCCACCGCTGCGGCTCGGCCGGTCACGNCATGCCCGGCCCCTCGACCCCCTCCCCCTAATCTCCGCGGACAGTCGGGAGCACCATTTTGGGCTGGGAGCACCGCGGAGATATAAATAACCGACGAGGGGGGTGGGGGGAAAGCCTGCGGCAGTGACAAGGCTCCGCGGGCGGTGCGGGACGCGCAGGACGCGACCGAGACCCGCAGCCAGCCAGCCAGCCGCCCGCCCGCCGTGACCTGCCCACGGCTTCTCACAGCCGCGTCCCCTGGGACTGCTGTTGCCAAGAGGGATGGCGGGGCCTTAGAAGGGTCCCGGTCCCGCGCACTTACTGCAGCCTCGACAAACGCTGCTCTCACTGCTCGGCCCCGGCCGGAGCCACTGGTTCGTGGTCGGCCCGAGGGGAGGTTTTATAGCCGCGGTGATCAGCCCCGAGCTCATTTCATGACAGATGGAGAGCCACCAGCTAATAATAGGGATGTGACTGCTCGCTGAGGCAGCAGCAGGAATCCAGCCAGGGCCAGACCCGTGAGCGGGAGAGTGCAGTCGGTGTAAGGCAGCACCCTTCTTTCAAACTTTACAAAGCAGAAGCAGAATCACGATTTTATCGTGAATGTGTTCTTTTTCTGTTTAAAGACCACTCACATCTAGTTTGCCTGTGCCATGCCTGTTAGCCACAAAAACCTCCTGAGATGAGGGGTTTCCTCATGTATTAAAGTGTCTAGCTGATCTGGGCTTTTGATGGATCCCTGGTCCATGTATCTGTGGGCCATTTAATAGAGCCACAAGTAAACAGACTGACAAAATTGGCCTAAACTTGATAGCTCAAAAGCTCAAAATTTTGGTTTTTTTAAATTCATATAATAAATTATCTAATAGTTGGGTTTTGCTTGATTTCAAGATGATTAACTCATATGAAAAACAAACATTTTGCATCAGATTTTGAGAACTGTAAATTCGGGTTTTGATAGTTACTTCAGTGACAGTTTGAAATAATTTAACACAGAGCTGCAGTTGATGTAGGCAATAGAAAGGTCACAAACACGCTTAACTCTAACACCTGCCACATTTAGTTTGATGGAAACCAAAGACTACAGAAGCAAAGTATAATAATAACTTAAAGTGATATTATTATCACAACTAAATTACACAGGATATAAATATTTGATTCTTGTATAATCCCTACACATTCAACATTTCTGGTCCTGGCAGTACAGTTATGGCAGAAAAGGGCAGCTTCTAAATTTAGCTTCCCCTTCGTATGGAAAGTGTCATTCAAACCTTTGAAAATGTAGAGATTATAAATGAAATTATTTTAATTATGAACTCACTGACATAGTATCGCATCATATTGTCATTGCTTTGCTGTAGCTTGGGCATTTGTGTTTGCCAAGAAGGTAGACTTCTGAAATTCCAAAGTTATATGGCTGGTTATCAACAGAGCCTTTACACACCTTCTAGCTCAGGTATACAAACCTTGGGTTATAAGAGAACAGATTCCAGTTCTGGGTGATGAGGTAGTAGCCACCTCCCATTTAAATTTATGGCTCTGTGATGACTGTTAAGGCATAATTTTTTCCTATCATTTTATCACACCAGACAAACCACAGCAGACAGTTCCTTCCGACATGCTGCAAGCTGCAGGCAGTACATTTGCTGTGGAATACGTCATTTACTTTGGTACTTGTCCTAGTCTGAATTTGGTGCATCTTAGCCTGAGGGATCAGGAGCTGTTATGACAACTGTTGATAATCAGATTGTAATTCAAAGCTCAGCTCTCCCTTAGATTCAGCCTGGTCAGTATGTGCCTCTGCAAATCAATACAACTAGTTTGGAGCTTACTGTTTCCTGTTTGGTGTTGGGTCTGAGTCTTGTCCATGTTCAGAGAAGAAACACTTATTACTGGAGCTAGGCACAAGAGCTGTCTTGCACTGAATGGAGAGAATGGGAATTTGGAACTTCAGAGATCAGGGAAGTAAAGGTTTCACCTGCAACCCATTGTTTACTGAAATGGAGTAAGAAAGTCCTCCACCTGGGGCCCATAAGAATCAGTGTGCTGGAGGACTGGCTTGGAATCACATGGAGCAGGCAACTGTCCCTTAAAGAAATCACTGGCACTGAGGAGTGGATGCATGGGCTAAGAGATGGGACATCACATTGCCACAATGAAAACAAACTGCTGGAGATTTCTGTCCCCGGAGGTCGTGGAGGTAGTAGCTCAGCCAACCTACATAAGAAGATGGGATTAATCTCTATGTCTTTATGTTGCGTGAATTAAATGTATCTTGTTTTTTTCACAAACTAAGCCAGTCTTTGTTTTTTGCCTACGACTTTGTAAGTGATTTTGGAACCCTCTTTGTTGTTTTTTGTTTTGTTTTGTTTTGGGCCATTAGTACATTACCTAATTCCACTGGTTAACCTCATCTTGGACCTGATCGATAAAACCAACTGGTGACATTTCTATTGCCAGCTATTTCTGTTGATTCTGAACCCAACAAGCTACCTTATTGTTCCAAACAATTTTATTCATAAACTTGCAAGAAGTAGCCAAAATACAAATGGCTTTGAGCAGATTAAGTTTGTTTAAGTATATGGGTGAAAAACTCATATTCCAGTATTAAAGACACACTTTGAAGAGAAAAACAGTACAGCATGGAGAACAGTGCCAGGTTCAGTAACACAAATGGTGGAAATAAGCATTTGGAATTTCTGTTTTATTACGCATAGGAGTATACTTTTTCTTTTAATTAAAGTACAGTCAGATGGCATTTCACACAAGTCCTATGACACATTTTTCATCACTATCGTATTTATCAGAAGAGTACCACAAAGGAGTAATATGTTGGCTTTGATAACATCTATGAAATTACAGTCACCCCTTTTCAAATGTCATCATTTTGGGTTACGTTTGCAACAAAAGTTGAAATGTTCCTAATCAAAGTTTGTTTCAGTAGTCTGAATTTTAACAACATGCTTCTCAACTATCTGAGCACTAGACTTACTCTGTAACTGCTTACCCTGTATTACTTGACACAGCATAGATTCCTGTGGGCTGGTTTTGTGGCATCTGTAAGTGCAGTTTAACAGCCTCAGCTGACTATGAAACACTGTTTCAGTTCACAGAAATTCAAATATTACAGATTACTGATTACCTCTAGTACACCAAAAAACACATTATTGCAAGCTCCCTCATACCTTCTTACTGTGCTGCACGCCTATCTAAAGTTAGGGGTTCCAACACCTGAGCCACAGCTTTGCATTGGACATACACAGCCACACACAGTGCTTAAATTTCCTCTTAGTCACCTGACTTCCTACTAAGGAGGCAGAAGATGGAAATGCTTTTAACTATAAAACATTGCCTTTGATTTGGTTTTGTGATTAACAAACCTCATCACACATTCTTATTTGAAGCTATATTTTGAAATGCTACATATGAACTGAGAATGGTGACAGTTTATTTACCACCACCATATAAAGTAGTGACAGTTTTAGAAAAATCAAAGTTTTTAAAGTAATCAGTGAAACTGGCACAATCTTGAATATAAGTAACTGCTCTGCTCTCAAAGATCTTTGTGACATTTAGATATTTTAAAACAGACTAAAGTTAAAAAAATGCATCCGGAAGTCATTCCTGCCCAACTGGTGCCTGCACTTCCTGCATGGGTCTATTACACTCTAGCACAAAACGCCTGCTTACACCCCCACACATCTAATTTCAGGGCAGCGGCAACATGTTGAGTTTTGTGAGTGTGATTACTTTATTGTGTGTGTCACGTGAATCAGACGCTGCACGCAGTCCAGTCAAATCACCCTTTAGATCTAGACACAGAACTGTTTGGAGATTCTGTAACTAATGCTTTAAAGAAAAGAAGTCCACCATCAGCTCGACTTAGAAATTACCTGTGCAAAAGTACAGTATTTCATGAATAAACTTTACCCAAATATTACAGAAAAAAGCTTTGGGATACATTATGTATAAACACAGTGACAGCTGAGTTGCAGATTTAATTTAGGTATATACAACAAGAAGTTCTCTTCACAGATGTACATCTAACCTCCCTGAGTCCTCTTCCATTCTTAGCAACATGACACACTCTCAAATACTTGCTCAGTAACAGCAGTGACAGCTTCAGTGTTAGGGAGAAAGGTGGGAAGGAGTATGACAAAGCATTCTCCATTTCATCTGCCATGGATTTTAAGTTCACTGTACTTTTGCTTCTAAGAGCCCGTTGGTCATGACATGCCCATGACCGTTCGCACAAACACTGACATGTCTTAGTGAATCTGCTCCAAGATAAGCCATTAAAAGTTCCGTGTGTCGAATTAATAGCTGCATAAGATCTTCAGCCAAACTCTCCATTGTTGAGTATCTCACTTTTTCAAAATCAAAAATGTCTTTGAGGAAGAAAAGCACTTGATCCTAGCAGGGGAGAAAAAGGGAAAACATATTCGCTTACCAGGAAGAAAAAGTATGCAATGTTAGTAGTTTCTTTTACAAGCCTCCTACAAGCATCCATTTATGTATTTCTTTTGGAGCCAAGACACAAGTGCACTGAAACAGACTCTGCAAAACAGTTCTGGGCTTTAAAAAAATAAATCAGTGTGAAAATATTTATTTTCATGGTTTTGTACTGTTAGTCTTAATCTTAGGAAAATGCAAATTAATAATAAAATAATTTCTATTCATCAGGAAATTTTGTTTTCAATTAAGGTAAGTGGTAATTAAAAGAAAGTTGCAAACCTTGAAGAAGCAGCACAGGTCATAAAGGGAATTTCTCGGACCCAAAAAGCCCCATGCCAAAACAGGGCTGATATGTTCACATATGGCATAGAAATGTGCAAAAAATCCATCTGGCACCTAGAGATTTAAAAATCATAGACAAAAACAAAATCACACAGTGAAGTCAGGGTACATCTCTGTTGTGTAAAATCAGGTCTTTGGAAAAGTCTATACCACCTGCTACTGCAGGGCTGTGGTAACAAACAGCTCTAAGTTACAGAGCAAGTGTACCAAACAAGAGTAGTGATTTTTTATAGAAAAGGTTTTTAATTCATTAGTTCTTTGTATTTTAAGTATTTTATGATCAAGAGGCATAAAATCCAAAAGATAATTAATGTACTTTGACTCCCAAATGATAAATCAGATCATTTTATTCAGTGATTGGTGCTTAACCTTATCCACTTTTGAATTACTCCAGCAGCACTAAGGAAACTACTCCAAAGGAGTTAAGTTACTCACACATTGAGAAATTTCTAATAAATATTGAGGCTTCAGTACACAAAGTAAATAAATAATAAGGTACTTGTACCACAAATACTGAAACAGAGGTGGAAATTACAGGTTACTACATTATTTGTTTTAGAGATGTAATCTCTATATAAAACTAGTGTACAAGAGAACTATTTGTATAAAATTCCCAATTACATTGACACAGGGAAGCCACATCTCAAATCTTAAGGCATAATGGTAGCTGAGCACCTGTTACAAAATACAAAGTGTGAATTTTTTACAAATAAGTAACTCTCTAGCAGCTAGGATCCACATAAACACCTGTTGCTAGAATCTAAGAAAGGTGTAAGGCCAATCATGAGCAGAGGTTCCTCATCTGTGGTATTAAAACCACTTGTAATGACTATACTACAGCATCCTCAACTCTGCTTCTGGTCTGACTATTACAGAGACGCGGCATTTGCCTTCTAGGTCTAATAAAATCCTCCAAAGGTGGAAATAATAAGCTGCTGGGTGCAGAGGAGTTCTACTTTAAAATCTGCAGAGCTTCTTCACTGAAAGGTCAGGATACAGAAGGCGTATGAGGGAGGCTGCAACAGATTTCTTTCTGTCAGAGAGGAAAATGGTACTTCAGGTAGGCAAAGGGACAGGACTGACTTCTATTCAGCTGTGAAGATGAGCAGGGAGATGGGGCTGAGAATCCTAGCGTAAGGAGGTGAGAGACAAGATTAATGATCTTGGTCTGCAAAAATCTGAGGTACCTGTGCAGGGCTGTAAATCAGAGAAATTACTATCACCACTGTTGACTGGATCTAAAGGTTTAAAATCTTTCAGCTATGATTTTCTTAGCAGAGTAATAGGGTTCCAGGAACATACCTTGTACAATTGGAAGTCTCTTAGACAATGGACTTGTTCACAAAGTTAAGGGTCAATCTGCAATTTATTTGGCAAAAGATATGGAGCAGAAATTCCAATTTTTAAGAGCCAACCAGTAACTTAGTCCATATAATATGCAAGGCAACTTACCTTCATTTGCTGTCTTTTCTGTTTCAGTACTGACCAACAGCTTGAAGCCACAGCCTAAATGCAAAAAAAAAAACAAACCAAAACCAAAATTGTCCTAAATCCTGTGTAGCTTTGCTATACGAGAAATCACTTCTCAAAAGAAGTGACCTATAGAATACTGCATTTCTTTATTTCAGGGATTTGTATTTTCTTCAGTGTCAATCTTGGGATAACAGAGTTTAAAACTAAAATAATAGCTGATACATATAAACATTTTATGTGGTTCATTTTTGTTATTTTCAGATCTTCCTTGACATCTTCTTCTTGATTTTAATTCATATAAAATTTGGCATCCCTGACTCATTTTACACTTGCAGAAGTAGCAACATTCACCGAGTTTAACTGAGGACTAGTCGCTCTTTACAACAAATTATGTGCTCAGACATAAGAAACTATTTTAGCATTAGAAGTAGCACGTGAACACATTGAAATGTCCTTTTTCATTTTAGCAAAAACATTCTTGCAATAGCTTCAGATTCAGCTAAGGAGTTTTGTCCAAATATGGACCTTTGAAATAGAATACATCAGTATTAGGCTTTTTCCTCCTCATAGCTTGTAACTACTTTCATCTGATTCCCCTTCAGTGCTGCAAGATGACTTACTACTCATAGAACACAGTGTTATCACAGAACCAGAAAAACTATACACACATATTAGCCTTTTTTATCTCTAGAGGGAATATTCCAACTGAAAGACAAAAATACAGGTGGTAGTTTATAGAGATAAATGGATGAAATGCCAGTAGCATGTATGTCTGTGACAGAGGAAGAAGATCTATTTGGATACAAAAGCAAGCATATCTGAAAAAGCTTGAAATGTTACCAACATTGGCACATCTGTATCGCATTAATTTACTTTTCTTTGTTTGCAACTTTGTCCCTTATCACTAAATTTCCAGTACATGAACACAAAACTAATCTTTTTTGTGGCCAACAGAAACTTCCCTCCTGCTTCCTCAGAGAAAACTCAATTTTCATGACAAGTTTAAGTATTTTCTCCAGTACGTTAAACCATTCCATATATTTTGGTCTCAGAGCTGTAGCTTTCAAACGTCTTTATCCTGCAGCTGTTGAATGTATTCTTGTTTTTACATGGCACATTAGGAGTACAAAGCACAGATTGCTGGGTGAACAGTTTTGAAGCACAGGCATCTCATATCAGAATGCTCACACCAGTGTTTTACTGATATCATGGGTTAAGGCTGGACTGTCCACTAGATGAATGACAGATGCTCTCTATTAAACCCTCAAAATATGCCATTAACTTCAGATAGTGCAGTTACTTACAAGAGACTGAAATGAACAGTAAAATGACTAAACAGAATTAGTTCTTTTCTAACTGAAACCAGGACAATGGATCATACAATTTCCTTATTTTAATGCACTACAGAATAATGATTATGAAAATGCAACATAAACACTTACCGTTTCTTTAAAGGAGGAATTTAGCCAGCGGTTATTGACTACATTCTGTATAGATATTGGTGGATGTTCTAAGTCTTCAAATGAATCCATTAATATGAAGTCCAGGACAACATCATAAAAATTCAAGTTTTTAACCTGTGTTAAATCAGAACATGATACAAGTAATAGTTCCTTCCTTCAGCAGTGGAATTGAACGTGCATCAGTACACTTTTGCTGTATTAACACGCAGGTTTATAATTGTTTTTAAAGAATGTTAAAGATACTTTGTCAGTAACGGAGAAGTTAAAAAACATTACGTGCTTTCTGGTACTAAACCACAGTGGTGGATGCCATTTCTCTAAATCAGCAATGTAAATGCCTTTTCCACAATTCTGAACTGTAAATAATTACTTTTACATGTTATAGTTTGCATAATGAAGGGTAAAAGCACTTGTTAGAAATTCAGACTTACTCCTCTAGCGGCAAGTTCCATTTCAGTATTATCCCAGTGATCAGTTTGTTCCAAAAAATACATCATTTCGTCAAAGACGTCTTCAAATTTCTTTGGATTCTGGAAAGGTAAAAGCAATGAGTATCAAGCAAACATGAAAGGTGCTTTTGTTTACACTGGGAAGTGAACTCTAGTCAAAGGTACTGTAACAATAAAGCAGTTAAAAAGGCTTTTACCTTTCGTGCTTTCACAATTAAAGCAGACAAAATTTTTCTTCCACTTTCAGCAAGGAATATTCTGTTTGCTGTTTCTGAAAGAATTATCTAGAAAAGGTTTCAGAAAATACAGACATATTCATTCACCGGTTATGCTAAGTGACTTTAGAGACTTCAATCAAATTTAACATAATTATAACCACTAGAATAGAAGGCGAGTTCCTAATAAGCCTTTGGTGCAAAGGTTCCAAAGCTAATCACAAAACTGGCAGTCCCCTGCAAATATTTTAGAATTACAGAAAGGGAAAAGCACCAAGCAAATACTTAGTTACAGAATGCATCATAACATTTCATGCACAGGTTTGTGTGCAATTCCATCGACAGTTTCAGTGCCATGGATTTTAGGTTTAACAAGATAGACAAGTCACTGTCCTTACTATTTACCTGAAAAGCTTGTCGAATACAGTGAAGTTTAGCAAGAAAGTCACTGTCTCCTAGACATTCAAACATTTCAGTCCTAATATAAAACAGAAAAGTGCAAAGATTTTTAAAAAAAGCAGGACAAGAAAATTCAGCTATGTCTGATTTCTAGAAAAAAATACATGCAACTATTTAAAAAATGAGTTCTACCCAGAAAATTTCAAGTTAATTAATGCTTTTCTTGGAAATAATTAAGTAGATGCAAATCGATACCTTAAAACTCGTGAATAAATTTTGCCTTCTTCTGCTAAGTGCATAGCTTCTTCATACAGTGGACAATGGCAAAGGGAATCTAGGCCATAAGTACTACGAATGTCTCTGTGCTCTGTAAGCTAAACAAAAATTTCTGAAGTTAATTGAAGAGCTTGTTAACGTAATTCTTGTAAAGGTAGCACAAGTCAGATAAGTTTTCCTGATACTTTACTAAAATATCCAACTTCTACTGCATCTGTTTAAAGCAAAGGGGCAACATTCAATTAGCAAACAAAAGAAACACCAGCTATTAACAACTGTTATTGCTTTCTAATTTCTAAAATCTGAAAGGTACAGCTGCATGCTTCAAATTTAAAAAAGTTTAATTAATACAATGGAAGCAGCTCAGTTATGTTTTTAATTTACCTAGTTAAACCTAATGGATCTCAAAGCTGTTAAAAAAATTTGTTAGGAGTCAAAGTACAGAATGATTGCAACATGCACATCTTTAGGAAGCTGGAAATAGTAGCATCCTCCCACCCCTGTTTTTGTTTTGATGGTAAATATGTCTCTAGTTAACAAAGCATGCCGTGTGAAGAGTGAGCATCCAGTATTTTACTACAGGACCCCAACAAGGTTCTCATTATTAGCAGCTTTAATTCTGTGGTTATCATATAAATTAAGATGAACTCATAGACATCTCTGAGCACAAAACAACTAAAACAGATTAAGAAATCAAAGTACATAAATAATACAAGGTATCATATTTAATTCATAAAGCAATAACTAACTACTATGTCCTCTACAACTTTACATCGTATTATTAATGATAAAAAAACCCCCACCAACAGTCTTAAACATGACCAGAAAATAAATTCTAACTTTATTTTAATACCTTTTTTTATCTTAACATACTGCAGAGAGCAAACAAGCCTGTGCTTCTAGGCTATAGAGTGTATAAACATATTTAAAAGTAATTTTCACAGTAATTAAACTATGTAAAAATAGTTATGCTACATGTAGAAAGATAAAAACAAATCAGATGAAAATACAACTTTCTGTTAAACTTCCATTACACCTTCAAATAAATATACACTGAAAAATGTTTCCACTTCATTGAGAACACAGAGGCAAACAATCACATGAGATTTCATAAAAACACTACACATCGTTTTCTCCAGAAACTTTAGTTGAGCCAGTTAGAGCAACAACTGTTTGGCCAAGGAGGTCTGGCTTCTAAAGAAAAGTATATAAGCATGAGCCAATACCTATCTGTGTCCACGTAAGCATTTCAGGACATTCATAAGTTAGAGTTTTCAGTACAGAGCTGGTGCTCTGACAAGCATCACACATTGGTAGATGGTGTGCATTTGCTGGAAGATACAGTGATGTTTTGAAACACCCATGCCAATACCTTTCTGCTGCTCTTTCACAGAATTGTTTGGCTTCATTTTAAATTGATTTGTTTAGATTAAAAAAAAAAAAATACTAAAAAAAGAAAATCACGGACACTGTATGTCCGAACACATTTCTAAGGAATTCTTCAATGGAGTCTCAGGTCACAAGACTATACCTAGGGAATAAGCAAAAGACTAGAAGTCTCAGCAAAATGTACTTACATGAATAATCTACAATTTCAGGGTTCATTTAACTTGAAAATATCTCTATTTTAAAAGTGTGTATCAGTTGTTTTACTTGGAAAAGCAGAGTAGAATAAGCTGGCTTCCTTTAAGTGATTTATAGCTATTAAGACTGAAGATTTTATTCCAATTAACATTGTTAGTCATAGCACCAAAAGGTGTTTTGAATTCAATCATTCAAAAAGCCCACCGGAAAATTATGATCTTATTAAACAAAGCACACACAATTTTTAATTGAAAATATATGTGAAAAAATGCAGGAAGGAATAACTTAACCAAGTGGAAGAAACAGGAAAATATTTCTTTCAAATATAAGGAATCAATATACAGATATACACACTTTTTTATATATATATATATAGTGTAATAGTTAGAACAGGTATAAACTAGTGAAAAATCCTTACTCCAGAAGTATAGCCAAAAAAGTATTAACTGTGGAACAACACACATATTTTTTTTAAAAAAATAAAGACCAAACCAGAATTCATTTAAGTATACTAATGTCTTTCTTATCCAATCCAGCTACTCCTGAAGCCATAAACCATTCCATTTACTTTATTTCACTTGCAAACCATGAGAATAAATAGGCTGTGAACACATACACACTTTGTAAAGAGGTGCCCCTCTCTTGGAGGTTATAATTTCTGTGGTAACAGTGATTGTATTAGTTTTCTCTAGTGAACTTCAGGCAATCAGTTTCTTCAGGTATTTATGCAAATGGCTGACTTAATTAGGACTTGCGTGATTGCTGTTGCCAACAAGCCTGAGATGGTAACACCTGTGGCACAGAAAGTTGTCCTGTCTGATCACAGCCTTTGTGGTTACAGAGTAGCATGGAACCCAATACCAGAGGGCTGGGTGAGGCCCGTGATTGTATTTAGCTTGTTATTTATGTTCAGATTTTCTCTCATGCTAGCAGATGAAATAAAATAGCTGTGTTACCATTGTAATGCATATGATCAAGTTCAAATGAAGTAGTTAAATCAACTGGCTACTAAGCAAAGGAGAAGGGTATAACTATTCTTCCACTGAGAAGGTCTTCACTAAAAATTCAAGTCAGTTACAATCAGGAAAGGAAGGTGCAGATTGCATGCTAAAGGCAGTCAGTGATAGACCAAAAAGAGAAGAGGAGGAAAGCACAAAAATCTGAAAACCAAAAGCTAAAGTTTAAAAGTTCTCTAAGTTTAACTAGAAATGTTGTTTTTCAGACAAGTGCTGAAGCTGACTCATACTGCTCCTGGAACCATCATGGATTCTCTTTTAATGCTTTCTATTATTTATAATATACATCAATATAGAAATATTTCCTAAGAAGACATTGTGCTCTTGTGGCCAAGAGGACCAACAGCATTCTGGGGTGCATCAGAAGGCAGGTGGCTAGCAGATCGAGAGAGGTTCTTCTCCCCCTCTTCTCCGCACTAGTGAGACTGCATGTGAGGCATTGTGTCCAGTTTTGGGCCTCTCAGTTCAAGGATACAGAGCTGCTGGAAGGTATCCAGCATACAGCAACAAAGATGATGAAGAAAGTAGAACACCTCCCTTATGAGGAAAGGATGAGGGAGCTGGGTCTCTTCAGCTTGGAGAAGAGGAGGCTGACGGGTGACCCTATTAATGTTTATTAATATGTGAGGGTGGGTGTCAGGAGCCAGGCTCTTCTCAAGGTCATCTAGTGATAGGACAAGGGGCAATGGGTGCAAGCTGGAATATATAAAGATGAAATAATATGGAATCTCCTGAGATGAAATANTCCTTCTCTGGGGACTTTCAAGGCCCGCCTGGATGCGTTCCTCTGTGATCTGTGTTAGATAGTTTTGTCCTGCTCCGGCAGGGGGGTTGGACTCGATGATCTCTTGGGTCCCTTCCAACCCCTAACATCCTATGAACCTATGAACCTATGAACCTATGAAATAATATGGAATCTCCTGAGATGAAATACAGTGAGAAACCGCCCGTATGAACATCCTGGTTCATTAATTGGCATGCACTCATGGTATGTATTCAGGTACCTGCTTTTCACCCCGTGTTCTCCTACACACTGTGTAACTTTCCTCAACTGTATTTATCAGAACTTGGCAGAAAGCCCCAGCATCCCACATCTTGTCATCACAGGTAGGGAGCTTTTAAGAATTAAACCTATGTCTTTTCTTGTCACTCTGTTGTGAGAATTTCTTTGCACAGCCACCGCCATTTTGAGACACTTGGCACAGCCCTGAGGATCAAAAAATGCTCTACGCACAGCTACCAATAGTGCTCTGCTACACAGAGGCTTTTCATGATCTGACATGCCAGCCTCTGTCTATTCCCTCAGTGTCATATGGGGATATACAAAGAAGATGCGAAAACGCAGCCAACGAATCGATGAAAAGATTAATTGCCCTACAGCAGCAATCTAATCTTGCAGTGTTTTACTTCATCCCAGGCTCAAGAGATAGCAGTTTTTGGTGACCGCTGCACTTATGACCTGCAGGGGGATACCTAACTTCATTATGTAGAAATAAGATGTACAACTTTCAAAGTTGAAAGCTCATAGTGATAACTTGTTTCTCTACCCAAGGTACTGCGAAGATTACAACTCGAACTGCTTTTGTTCAGATGCCAATCAGTCTTCTATGGACACTTCAGCTTTAATGCTGCATTTCTTAGTGAAGAGATGATGAAACTGTTGTAGTAAAGCACCAAACCTCTGCAGTAGTTTCAAAAGCTTGGATTCTTTAACTGCTTTGGTCTAATGAACAGACTGAGTACTCTTATTTGAAATCCACAAGTTATTTCTTAATACATAGAAAAAATTCTCAGCTGTTCATTAAGACCTAGTTGACTACCAAAATAAACACCCACATGGACGTAACAAAAATAAACGATGCTAGACCCTTGAGGATTTTAGGAAAAAGGTCAATTTACTGGTACAGTCAGCATTCCTTATATTCTGAGAAGCTATGCTTTGCTTATATTAAAGATGCTGCTGCTGATCTCTTTTGCTAGATAGCTTTATCTTTCAAAAGATTATTTATTTATTATAACATAAGTAGCAGCAGGATGAGTGTGAAACATGGTTTGGGAATTCAAAGCTTTTGATATGATACTTTAATACATCAAAATGATACATAAATTACTTCAAAAAAATAGCAGCTAAAGGCTTTATTCACAAGTCTAAGAAAACTCTAAAGCTTTGGATTGAGTTAATATTTTAATAAAGAAAGCAAGGTTTATTTGGTAACAGAATTACAGATTTGTCAAATGCACATGCACAGACAATGGAGAGGCAGGACATAAGCTCACTGTCAGGGAAAGCAGGGAAGAGCTTCTATTGGAAAGAGACAAGAAACCAGGAAAGAGTGGTTTCTTTATCTGGCTGGTGTATGCACACTGCTGTGCATACCAAAGGTGGTAGCTATTAGGACCACAAAGTAGGTGAGACAGTAAGAAAGAGATACTAACTCACATAAATGGCAGACAGTCTCAAGTGGGGAAGAAAATGCCATTATTTATCATAGTGTATAGTACCAACAACTTAATCAGGGTGAATTCTTGTGCTTGCCATCCCTTCTGAAGTGCTTCTGAAAGCCTGTGTGAAGGCCTGACTGGGCTTGGGGAGGTGGCAACTGCTTGTCTTAACAATTTGTATAAGAATTTGGTCACCTGTATTCTAGGTGCCCAAACTGGCACAATACTGTATGAAGTCACCAAGTACGTGATCCTCAGCATCCTCTTGATTATCAGCCACAGCAACTATGAAGTTTTGGCACACCTTACTGCTATCTTGTTGGGCTCATTAAAAAAGGATGTGATTTAAACTGCAACAGTTCCAGTTTTAGTTTTCAAGAAAAGAACTGTATATCTTCCTATGCTTTGTCCTAATAGAACAACATTCTTGTTGCCTCCTGAGCAATATTCCTGTCAATTTCCAGCATAACATTTACCTCTATCTTGTTTTCAGGATTTGCTGTTATCTCTCCTGAATGCAGTAAGCTAAATTTGACTTGACTGCCACCACTCAAACATGAAAACAGCTTCCAGTGTCTACAACCAGAATCACAAAAAGTCCTGATCTTTCGAACAGGATGCAATGTACAAGACAGATGAGTAACTGTCAGTTTGCAGTACAACGCAACCACAAAAAAAAAAGCTGCCACTTCGTAATTTTCCAGAAGGCGAAGTTACTATTGATTCCAGCAGGGTAAAAAGTCACACAGCAGTACCGATAACACCAATGCATTTCAAATGTGAAAACTTTGCTGAACATTTATATCAGCACACAATTTAGCAACCATCCTAAACTTTGTAACTCCAATTGGGGAGCACAGGATGAAGGAACAGCTGCCTATTTGCCCACTAGCTGAGACAAATCCAAAGCTGGAAAAGCCTCAGGCCTCCTGGACTGAAATATCCCATTTTCTTTTCTAAGTGTGCAAGAACTGGAAAAAAAAAAAAAGAACAAAAAACTCAGGTAAGCAATAAGAAACTATCTGACACCATGCCTAGCACAAAAAAAAAAAACCAAACAAAAAACTTAAGTTGATTCCAGTCCAATTACATCAAAACATTATTGTTTTCTACTTCTAGCTGACATACGCTGAAAAGTAGTTATTAGCCCTTTTTATTGCCATAGTTACTTGCAGCACTACTGTGAAGCAACCTTTCCCCCAAAGATTGGGCTAAACTTTACATCAAGCTATACACCCTATTTATGCTACCTACACTATATATTCATACAAAAAGCCAATCCACAGCTTAATTTTACACACATCAGACAATGATGCCCCAGTAGTTACTACTACTAAAAAGCCTAGTTTAAGATTAGTACTTATATTTAAAATCCAGAATTCTGGAGGTGTTCTGGTTTGAATGCAAAACTTCAAAGTTTTTTAAGGCTTATTTAATCTTCAAAATTCCTATCAGCTGGAAAGTGTAATACATTCTTCAACTACATCTGAGAAAGAAGATCAGAGAGCTGCTTCTATTGGCAAAGCTGAACAACAACAACTGAAAAGGAAGAGAAATACTTTGTCTTTTTGTTCTGGATGAAGTATTTGACAGAAATGGCATTAAGTATCAAAATATAGAGAATATGTTTTGGGTACTGGCAACAAATCTGTTGCCAATTTTGACTCAAAACATGTCTAAGACAATTCACTTCAGATTAGAATGTTTTTTTCACTGAGGCGATTGATACACCTTGGGTTTGGTTGGTTTTTTTTTTAAACCAAGCAAGATAAATTAGCTGAATAAACTGTTTTTCTTATCTTCACAGACTTGCAAAAGACCAGGACAGTTCATGGGAAAAAAAAGATACAAAGTGAACAAACCCTAATAATTTACAGCTCCTCTCAAAAGCTTCTAGAAGTGAAGTAAGCTTCAGTCGTCAGCTTGTCCAAATTACAGGAAAGGGTAACCAATCTCCACAAAGACAGTCTTTGTTAGGAACGAGTACTAGGAATATTATCACAATGTACTATGAGTTACCAAATCAAGGTAGTCACAATTTAACGTGAATTACTAAATCAGTGTAATAGAAAAATACACTATACAATTGTCAGTCAAAATGCTAAACACAAAGAAACTACCTCTTTTTAAATTAAAAGCTTACTTGCATTGCATATATGATACCAATACCTAACATAATGTATGTATTGAGAAAAATTGCCTTTCTAGCAATGTGGAGAAGAGGGCTAAGATCACTTCAGCTCCTGAGAGACTATAAAAGGGGACAATTCCTCACTCAAGTAAGTTTATTGTTATATATAAAATTCTTCAAGGGAGTTGGAGTAAGCTGAAGAGACCCAGCATCTAGAATGAAGGGAACTACAAGACCCTCAACCACTCATGAAAGTCTGATATATTTTTCAAAAGCAAATGGATCTAAACTTCATTACTTAAACTGCTAGAAAATTGGATATAACTAAGCAAGGAAAGTTGCTTCTCTTACCCATAGAAGAAACACATTTTGTTTATAATAAATCAATTAAAAAAGAGGGTGGTCCTGTTCAAATAGACTACAGATTCTTTAAAGCAGTATTTAGGATTCTTACCTCAGCTGTGGAAACAAAGGAATCTGTTGATGCAATGCTCAATGTATCTCGAAGGCAGAAGTCATCTGTATTATCCTTTACAGTAATATCTGTATTTTTATCTTTAAAACAAAACAAACATACATCTAATTATTAGACTATCAGAAAAATCCAATTAAATCTTAAAAATGTGTGGCATGTATACTTTAATGTAAGATTTCATCTGGAGGGCATAAAATTTTACTACTATCAGAGTTAAATTCTCTTATGATGTGTAAACATAAAGATGACCATATTCTTCTGTCTTTAAAGTGGACTTACAAACATAATAGTCAATAAACTATTGACTATTATTAAGAAAAAGTATTTCCCTTGGGATTTTGTTTTTCCTTTGGTAGACTTCTGAAGATCAACCTGTGTAAAGACACTACTTTGCTGTATTGATCTACACTCACTGTTTTTAATTTGGCTGTGCTATATAACAAAATACTCAATGTTTTAGTAACCAAGAAAAATACTGTTGTAAATAAAGCTTCATTAATAAAAAACAGGTTTCAACTTCAGTTGCCTAAGTTTTTTTTTTCTACTTCTCACACCTTTTTCCACGTGCTGGTTCTAGAGGAGGGCAAGTGAGGTTGTTAACCTTCACTGTATTCTCATTCATCAAAAAGTTTTCCCATTGAAAGAACACACCCAGAAACACTTCCTATAACACTGGATTTTGAAAGCCTTTAAAATAACTTCTATTTCTCAATTGAAATACTCTTCAATACAGCTTCTCTCAGTTTTCTCTAATTGTATTCTCAGGTTTCAACTGCTGTGCATATTACCAGCATACATGGTTTCATTTTCACTGTACAGACTTCCACAGAAGCATTACATTTTTAAGTCAGGAAGTCAGACTTTGGCTTAATGTGCCACATACTACGTTCTCAGTAGAACACAGACATTTATTTTGGGTTACTTTACCTGCAGACATAATACAAATGTTGTTAAAAGACTGATTTCCAACAGTCAGAAAAAACCAGCTACCCAATGTCATGCAGATGTGTTGCTACAGCAATACTTCCTAAAAACACTTACAGAGCAAAGCAGACAAGTGCTGATATACTGGAGTGGTTTGCTCATCAACTGAAATGCTACAAATCCACACAACTTAACTATATTTTGTCAGTGATTGTTAAGGCATTATTAGTTATGAACTTGGAATGACAACAAAAAATTACACCTAACAATAAATATGTCTTTGAGATTATTCAGCAAGGTGAAAGCATATTAAATGTTAGGCCAGATTCTTGTGTGTAATCACACCTTCAGTATTCAGATCACTTTTAACAGTTTGTTCATTCTTTAGACCTCTTAAAACAAAAAGGAAAAGTACAGCAGCATCCCAGTTGGTTGAGAAATAATACATACTTGAATCTGAAGAGTTGGAACAGAAAACCAAATTGCAGTTTGGGAAGCATTTGCTTGAGATGTGCTAAGAGCAGATGAGTAATGTGAAGTTTCCTTCTCATTACTACTCATAGCTTGCATTAATCCTCTTCTAATATTACTTTAAATGCTTTTCTAATATCAGTTTTTTATATAAGCTGTTTCTGAAACTGCAATGCTACAGTTAAACAACAGATAGTATGGAGAGGTATAGCTTGGTTCCACTGAACTTTTCCTTTTAGCCAGGCAACAAATTTGCAATTAAAAGAAATGTTTCTACATCTCACAGTTACAAAACCCCTCTAGCACCTGGTTCCAGTACAATCCAAAGAAATTATTTGCCTGATCCTGACTCTGTCGGCAGCATGCAATGCTTACTTCATGAGAAATACATGGCTATATTCACAAGTAATAATGAAAATTAGAAACTCTATCACAGTAGAGCATGGACCATGCATATAATGATGGTTCACTGATGATTTTAATGAAGATATCAAAGTAAGGACCTAAGTCATATACAGAAAGTGCATCTGCCAAGTGGTTTAATGTATTCATTTATTCACAGTCCAAGAAAATCTCCACCACTCTCAGAGGGAAGTCCTAACTATACTGTGGACTGAAGATGCAAAGTCTGTGGCTGTTGTTTGGCAACTACTGTGGTGTTGCTATTACACTGGAGCCTAGAACTCAATGACAACATAAGCACAGACACTGGGCTATGTGATTGACCACATATAAATGGGAATAACACTATTTAACCAAGGTTTATTCCACATATATGTAAAAAAACAACTGCTATAAATGAAGGGCCCACAGAATTTTCAGCCTGAATACAACAGATTCAAGCATTCTTCAAGTTCATGCACTGCCTGCTACAGGCTACATGAAAAACTCTAAAGATAATAAGATTGTGAATAAATATGAAGTTATAATTCCAAATTTCCTAATCTATGCCTACACTGTCACCAAGCAAGTATGTTTTCACCATATGTTTTCAATATGTGTTTTCACTCAGAGAAAAATCTCACCACTCCAAAAAATAAGGCACAACATATCGTACACTATGACCAAGAAAAAAAACCAAAAATTAAGATAGGTTAGAAATGCTGAGCTGAAATAAAACCTTTGGCAAATGATATATGCATACAAACAGCCTCCCCAAAGAAAACAAAACTGTCTTGTCAGCTGTTTCTGACTTTGAAGCCGCCACCACCACCCTAACAGCCTAAAATACCCTTAGCCAAACAGCTGCTTATCAATACCCAACACTGTGCAGAGAGTACATTAACATGAAAATGTTAGGCTGAAAATTATGTTACAGCTGAAGTACATACCATGCAAGTACCAGGAGAACATTCTTAGACATAAGAACATGAGAAAAAGAGACAGCAGCACAATGAGACTCCTGGAATGAACAGCTGCAAAAGAAACCCACCCACCAGTGGCTGAACTGCTCTTATACTCATTCTTAGTTCTTATGTAGTCTAATACCTTCAGGAAAAGGATACTAGCAGGTATATAAGCTTCAAGTATACTTTACTTATTTGAGAAACTAAGGAGTTATTTCGAGAAACTAAGGAGTTATTCTTTATATTTGTAAAGAGGATGAAGTAATTTCAGAAGTCATAGTGACAACAATTGCCATCAAGACTCATTTGCAGTGCTGTAAAATGTATATGTGATATCAAAGGTAGATTAAGGGTACTAAGAAAAAAAAGGAAGACTATAAATCAGTGCTCATGAAGTTAATCTTTGGAAGATTTTGCAGACAAGTATCTGCTTGAAAACAAGCAAGCTAAATAAACCCTAATAAATCAGAATGAAGCTACTTTCACATATATTCACAGTACTAATCTAGAATATTTAAGTGTCTTTGCTCTTTGCAAATTCCTGTGGCATGACAGATCATGAAACTAACCCTCTAAATCCCCAGAGCAAAAACTGACCTGAGAGATGGCAATGCACACAAATTAACTTTTTAGCATTCATAATTGGTAAGTATTCACCTCCACATAACTTTTTAAAATTCTGAAAGTTCTTTATATGTTATCTTCTCTCTAATGGTGAGCGCAACATGCCATGAGTTTGCATGTGAGTGTGACACTTACAAGCAGCAGTTAAAAAAGGAAAGCACTTACCAACTGGCAAACAACTCACTGGGAGCTAAGGAATTTAGTTCTGAGGGACACCCTTAAAGCCACGGTTTCCTACTCTCTCCAGCCTTCCCGCTTCAGTGGAACATCAGCACAGTAACATGTCACAAACAGGAAAGCAAGATCAAAAAGGAGACTTAAAGAGACTCTGAAGAGAAAACCTTGCAAAGGAATCCACTTATGTGTCACAGAGTACCCCAGGAAGCAGCAGGGTTCCAATACTCTGCCAGGCTACCACACAGCCAACTGCTGTGCTATGTGCTAGTCAAGCTCCTGGGACAGGTGGCTTCATGCCTAGATAAAGGAATTACAATAATGAAGCTCAGACAATAGAGGCATGAATTTTTACATAATTCAAGAGAGTATACCACAGTTTCTAGCTGGTCACAAGCAGCACAGTGGTTTGTCACTACTGTTGCTGAAGCATCCAAAACCAGCTTTATTTATGTTTATAAATAGTTATAACTCTTGGGAGTGTTGACTGTCTATTCATTAAAAAATTATTAGTCTTACTAATTAACTATGAATGAAGTCTTACAGGATGCACCTAGAAAGCAGTAAATTTTATCTTATTTATAAAACCAAACCAATCTCAACCTTCAGATGGAACCTTCTGATGACAGAGTCATATAACTAAGTTAAAAAAGGCAAGGCAATAATGGAATGGTGAGTCCATGCAGACCATTCTGGAACTAGCAGTTACTGCTACATGATGTGTTCATCTACTCCAGTAATACAAATATCTGGACTCAAGAAAGTGCCTGTAGGTGGAGGCATCTCACTTCAAATAAAGCTGCTACTGACATTAACATAAAAATGTATTTCAGGTCAAGGTCTTTTTGAAAGTACCTAATGAAATTCTGTGCTCTGTCAGGACAGACTTGGGATGAATACTCTGTTAAATACATGTCAGTCAGGTCTCTCCCTACCACACAGACTTATTTTTATTTTTTTTTTATAATTTACATACCATAACCGTTTTCTGCAACTTTTCTTTATCCTGAAGTTAGAAATCAGTAAATCTTCTCTGATCGTAAAGTTTACTGGAGAAATAGGTTTTTGCCCATCTGTTCTCAAGTCTAACAGTTTAGATAAATGCTTCTGTGCTTGCAATTGATTCGAGACATAAAATGGATCAATCAAGCAATCAAGTCCAATTTAGACAAAGTCTATTTAGATAGATGAGGAGCACAAATTTGTTACCATGTGCCTTTTGTAGGTGTGCTTCATTCTGCTGTACTTCAGAAAGTATCACATGCATTTTGTCCAGAGCAAAGTCTAGTTTTAATTCCAGTGCTGCTTATTTTAAAACATGATCTGTCCACTGTGGATTTATAGCACAGCACTGTGAAGACTGACAGATACTTTAGTCACCAGCTTTGAACGTCACTGCCTTTTTTTAGTTCTTCACATGCTAAAAACAAGAACAACCTACCACTACTCTTGCACAGGCACATTCTAGTGACAATGGAATGGTCTGTTCAAGCACATTTTGTGTGGTAATATGTTAACTCACTGTGATGCAGAGCAGACTGAAAATGCAGTGTGATTTTATACTTTATAGGGTTAGCTTTGAGGTTTACATGTCTAGAGCCACTTCCTGTAATAACTTTCTTACACTAGGTGTAATCAGATTAGTAAGTTAGAAAAGTCTTCTCACCAGACTTGAGAGAGGAGTCTGAAAGGTAAGTGATTTTATCCCTTTGGTCTCACTTCTACTACGCCTGTGTAAATATACCGAAATCAGTGAGTACATAAAGCAAGATGTTTACACAAGATGCATTACTAGTAGTATTCCATGCTTCAAGGCAGCTCACTGCCATCTTCTTGGCCTTCCTACCATGCACCACTTCATTGAATATCAGACAGTAGCAACAGAGACTAAGCAACAAAAATAACCAATAATGGTTGCTTAGCTCCTGAAATTTGTCACTTTACAAAGTTTCCTATTTTGTTTATCTGTATGTTTTATATGCATATACATAAAAGAGTAAACTGTGTAGTATACAGACTATTTAAACAGGTGAAGCATGAGAGTATGTGACCATCCAACATGCTCTTTTCCAAAGGAAGATTTTAAACAGAGGAGTGCTGTAAAGGATGCCCTTTAGCCAGTGTATGATTTATTTCAGGGATGTTGACATTTCAAGGCAAGTGAGACAGACAGACAAAAGGAACCCATATATTTATTTGTTCTTCCATTAAAAGAAGAATATACTACCTAACAGTTGGTAATTTTGCTTTTACTATCAGAAAAGAAAGATCAATACCTTTCTATCCCTGGAATTAACAGAGACAAAGATAGGACCAATTATACAACTGCAAACCTACAGATTGGATTTTGACTAATTTTTCATTCTACTCAGAATGGAAACTCTAACATATTTGACACAGGCAGACTGTGCAGAAAGAGCACAGAAACCTTAGTCTTCACTCCAATTTCAGGATAGAACTTTCTTACAGAATTCTGCAGACTCCAGTGAAACAGCTCAGGAATGTGACTGGCTTCTGCAAACCCAGCTGCACATGGCATACCATTAAATAACCTAAATTAGCAAGACACACACTTAACTTTAAACAGTAAGACTTAAAAAACATCTTAAGTACCCTACTGAGTGGGGCCTGCTCACATTCCACTTACCCCCAGAGAGGGAATGAATGAGATAAGAATCCTTTAAAAGTTTTAGCGACTTAAGAGTTCTTTCTCTGGACCTTTAGTTTATTAAACAACATGAATTACAAAATTAAAGAAAATATAAATTAATAATGTTATAAAGGTTGGTAAATGCATTAGTAACAACCTATTAATACTTGGATTATAATGCAAGAAATGATTAGTGCAATCTAACCCTGTAAGATAACTCGACACTGATTAGCAGGTACTTAGACATTGCTAAAGGTGCTATCTAGTCAATATATCTGCAGTGAATCAAGGTGAAATAAATCAAATCTTGAATAATAAAGAATATGTATATAATTTAGGTTATCTGGGAATATGTATATGTTTACCTTTAACTACTTGCAGAATATCTGCATGTAGAACAAGGTCAGCTTTAAATAGCAGTAGAGAGAATAAAGCCTGGTGTGATCTGACATGTGCTCTTGAATTAGCTACACTACAGCTAGAAACAGGATTATTAGGTAAGGTGGGGCATAGTGCACAAACCACACATCCCACAAAGAATTAGAAAATAGTAACTTTTTTTAAAAAAATTAGCTTGAGCCACCAAGAGGAAAATAAAACATCTCAAATCCAGTCAGTTTTTCTCAACTTCTAGTAATTAACTGCATAAATACATGTATGAGAAAAAAATTGTGTCACATAATATATTTCACTCTATTGCTATTGTAAGATATAAAAAGGCTTTTAAGAATGAATTGCTCATAGAAGCTACTTGAGCCTTCCAGATACAGTGTAAAATAAAATAAACATCACTAACTATATGCCTGGTAAATAAACATGTATTGCTATAGTGATGGGAAAAAGCTAGTGATACATAACAACCCCAGGAAACAGTAACTGTTGAAACCTGTACTACATGGATATGCCAGACAGATTTACGCCAAGCTTATGGGTCAGAGCCCTTGACCAACCTAGCAGAAAGATTTAAACATAGTAGTAGACACATCAGTTAAGAAAAGTCGTTAGTATTTGCATGTGTGATACAGACACATTTTCATTTTAAGCCCTCAAAAATAAATTGTAGGCAGAAGTGTATTTGTTTTAGTCTTAGCCGAACTACTGAATTAATAAAGGAACTATAGTGTAAAGAGCTACATTTGCTGATTCCATATGATTCTGTGAATATTCCATTCTGATATGGTGCTAAAACAATTGGAACATCACAAAACATTGTCTCTGCAATTTCAAGATTAACCCACTCAACAAAGATAGCTGATTATCTTTGAAGTCTTTACAAACTCTGAACTCTGCCTGTATCTCCCCCATGCCATTCTGGTTCTACTTCCTTCATTTTGCTCAGACAATCGTCTCTTAAAAACAGACTTTAACACAAGAATAAATTGTTTTAGTAGAAGTTCTAAACCAGGAATTAGCCCTGTGGGCCAAAACATGTTCTTGATCATCGGTTTATATAACCTCACACTGTGATACTCCAGCCAGAAAAATAAACATTTACTCCACCCTCACCACTTGCCATCTGTCTGGTAGGATTTTTTCTGCCTCTGGAACATTTATACTCATAATGTATATAAACACAGAAAAGTTAACTGCATATACATCCCTTCTAGTAAGAAAAAGAATTTGTAAACTCTTACTTGTAAGAATATACCACATGAACATGTGAGTGAAGGGAAAAAAAACCTGAGCAGCTTTCTGCCTTTGGAAGGCAGTTTCCACTTATTTTAAAAGCCTGTTTTCAAAAGTATTCAAAATGAAGGCAACTGGTTACTAAATCAAGCCCTCATGCTCAGGTAAAACCATCACTGAAAAATATGCCTTTATTGTTAATCACTTACCCCACAGTAGCATACTGATGATACAACATACATTAATTAGTCCTACTTGTAGTAGGACCAGGATACTTGTATAGTATCATGCAGCACTAACTGTGCTGACTGCTGTACAAATATTCCTTACTCATGTTAGGAACTGGAACAGCTCCCCTTTTCCTCAGGGATTTTAAGTTGATGGGCAGAGAATAAAGGAAAAAAAATGAGAAAGTAATTAGAATTTGCTCAGGTAATTATGTGGAACCAGGAAGCTCACGCTAAGAGGTCTGAGGAGACACCACTGCCGCTACTCACATGTTGCAAGGAACACAGACAAACAGGTGAGAAGTAGCTGACAAATTTTCTGTTAAGAGAACTAAGCATGGAAGCACAGGAGGAGCTACCTTAATTTTCTGTGAAATTAAATTGGGTAGGTGGATTGTGGTTCAATTACAAGCAGCTTTTACAGACATCAAGAGGAATAACTTCTATTTCACTTGAAGAGAAACTTCCAAGGGAGAGAGTGATTTTAAGGGAAAAAAATAAGCTGGTCAGAAAAATTAGCAAAGATGCTTTATATAAACAAGTCTGTATGAGAGAAGCAAGTTTTACATGGACAAGGCAAGACACAAGAACATGGCAGGAGTCAAGAAGTGAGAGAGACAAGGGCATAAACAGGAGTTTTGGTGTGGACAGAAAGAAGACAGGTTTCAGGGATGCCATTTAAGGAAAAGCAGTAAGGTGTATAAATAGCCTTAGATTCAGTTAGATGTAAGAGCAAAGCTGTTGGGCAACAGTATCAAGGGTCCTCAGAAAAATCAGAAACAGACTATTTCTGATCTTAGTTGAAGTGTCTTCAGAAATTTCTATACATGTCACCCCCAAACTAACATACAGTAAGTGACTTTGAGTCTTCCAGTAGTTGTTTAGTATACAATAAAATACAACCTTTTGTGCTACTGCTGGAAAACTTCAGCTGATCTTTTTTACCATGCAAAGGAATGGGATGTAAGTTTGGGCATTTAAAATAAGCACAAACATAAACTGCAGGTTACCAAATACTAACATCAAGATTATCAAATACTAATATTTTTCAATACAGTAATTTCACTGCTGGTCCATGTTAAACTGTTTTGTGTTTTTAGGGTAGTATTGTCAAGACTGATTACCACAGAGAAAGCCAAGCAATCTTTTTGTAGACACAACATTTGCAGAAATATTTTTTACAGTTTTAAGCAGAACTTCTAACTACCAATCTTACTTTACTATTCAACATTGCACTTAAATCCTATCTTGTAAAACCAGGTAATTTAGAAATGTGTTATCATTAATATTGGATAATCACACCTTTAAAGAAAGGAGAAGTCTTAAATATTACTGATAGCGGAAGACATACAATTCAAACATCTTCTCTCTATCTACCTATTATGAGTTCAAATTATGTGTTGCTATCTGTATCTACTCCTAACTATCTATTGTTGTAGCAATAAACTTCAATACAAGATCTCACAGTCAAATATAGCAAACTTAATTGCTGATCTTCCACGAGCTGTAATAAACTGTCTTGAAAATATGCATTTTTTAAAAAAACAGTATTAGAATAACATTCCTGTTTTTTTCCCCACAGACTTAACATTGTTTTGTTTACTTTATAAGAGCATTTATTTGCGTTACTGTATTTCCACACTTCGAAATGACTTTATACTACATACCACTAGAGCACACCTAAGTGAATTACTACAAACTGCTCACCTCTTCACTGGTGTCACAGAAAAATAAACAGAAAGATTTCTTGTGCATAACCAAAAGAAAACAATCTTTTTTGTCCATTAACATTTCAAAGGTAGGAAATAAAATACAGGTCCAAGATATTCATCCAAGAATAGTAAAATATTTAATAGCATAAACTTCTATAAAACTGCTTTCATTAGCTTCACTGATTAAGCAAATGTTTTTTTTTAAAGCCAGCTGGAGAAAGGGTTTCCAATGTGTAAAAGTTCTGTCACTAGGTTAAAGGCTGTGCTAATTCTCTCCAAAATGCCAGACATATCTTCAAGTGTGAGAAGAAAATTAAAAAAGAAACAGTCAAGCCTTCTAACAAAAGAATCCAACACCACACAGGTCTTTACACTACAGTAGTTCTGACAATTAATTTGATTTAAATTGTATAATCTGTGTAAAATAGAGAGGATGTATTAATCAATATACAGGTTTAACTTTACTATCCGAGTGTTTTAGGTTCAGTGTATGCAAGTCACTATTATTCTAAGTGCCAGTTTTTCTTTTTACAGTAGAAATCAAAATAATAATATGAAGTATTGGGAATTCAGCACTGACTAGGAGCACTGCAATTTAAGAATTTTCCCCTCTGACCTGCAGTTCTGCTTGTAAGTAAAGCTTTTGTTCGTCCTAACTCTTTGCATTCCTCCCAAGTGTAGCTTTACTAACATGCCAGTCTGATAAAAAAGGCAAAGAAATAAAGAAGAAAAAAAGAACTTTATTCAAGGACAAAATGCAGAAAGTATTGGAAGCTTTTAACCCTCAAACTCTTCATAATCACCACTCTGAAATAACAACATGAATATTTTGTTTCAGTTTTCTGCCAGTTGCCTCATTCCTGCTTCAGTGCAGCTTATGCTTGCCTCAGGAAAGCCTGGTTTTAGGCTTCCCATTTGTTTCAGAATCCTAACAGGATCAGCATAAAACAAGCAGTAGTTTAGCCCTACTAATTTGTTTAGTTTCATACCCAAAAATATTTCTGCTACAAAGATCCTAGTTTAGCTTGCTGGTTTACATAATTCTAGATGTCCAGAGGAGAATGCAACAATGAATACACTTGCATTCCAGAATTTCATCTTTTCCAGGGCTGTAGCCATTGTTTATAACCCAGTAATAGCTTAAACAGTTAAACATTAAGAACTCTTATTGTTATTATTATTAATAGACTTCTACGCACAAGGAGAAAAGGTATTTTATACCTGTATTTTCTTTCACTAAATTACTCAACGCACAAAAAACAACAGGAGTGGAAAACATACACGCATAAGGATTCTCCCAAACACACTTCCATGCCTGTACCAGGAAAGCTGTCAAAAACCTATCAATTCTAAAGACATCGTAGTTCAAACATTCACACTCTACACACAATGTCATATGCTACAAGGAAGTACATTGTATAAGAAATTTTGATGAAATGTTTTTCAATGACATATTGAATATGAATGTTCTCTGTATTAGATCTTCAAAGCACCACCACAACATTCTGAAAAAGTGAATCATTCCTTAATAAATTACTTGTTGTTCAAGCTACAAATTCAAGATAATGATGGAAAAGCCCCAAATACTGTGAAAACTACTCACTACATCACCTCATTACTCATTTTCATCACTTACGTGGATTGGCACAAAGAATAAATTAATAACTATATTAAAATTACATTAAAATAATTATATTAAATGCCTGTAGTAAATTAACAGGTATTGACTTGAAAACACAAATGATTTCTGGAATGAACATTTGAAAGCAACTAAATCCCCAGACAATTCTTGCTAGGCAAGTATCTAGTTATCACAGCTAAAGGATAAAACAGACATAAAATACATCCAAGGTAACCAAGGGCAATTACAGTAACCAAACACATTTAACATCACATGGATTCCTTTAAATCCCATTGTATTAACTTTAACTTTGCCTGAAGACAGAAATCACAAATAAACTTTTAATTTAATAATGGAAATACAACACAACTTCATTTAAGGCTTATTGTTTCAGACACCAAAATATAACATTCAAACACAATCCTGCTTTAAGAGTTACACTAACAGGTGTACGTCGAGATGTCAGAAAGCCAACTCTGACCTGAAATTAATTCCCACCTTACTCAGAGATGTATTTAGTAGCTGCAAAATAACACAAGGGCTAACAGATGAGAGTACTGCCACCTTGTGCCAGTCAAACTGGAGCCTAATAAACTAGACTACTGACTAAAACTAACCCCAGAACACATTCTGTCTTTCAAGTCTGGCAATTATTCAAGATCAGACACTTGATCTTGAACTATGAAAGAGCACAACATTAACAATTTTTGACATAATCTTAAACTAATTCTTTACATAAAAATAATTAAACTATCTGTACTTAAACAGAATGTCTGACAGCAAGTACTCATTAAATTTGCCATTTTACCATCCTAGTCGCTCATGATACATTTCAGTCACCAGAACGTAAGAACTTCTTATCTGTTGAACTACCCATTTCAGGCTAGGTATTTCTAGTTCAGCTTTGTCTTTTTGTAAAAATCCTAACAAAAACACATACAAGCATATACAGTTTGACTATTTAGAATGTATATAAAACTTTTTAAAATGCTCTAATACTCTCGTTTGCTATAAAAAGGGACATATATTCTCACTGCATAAATACTGAAATACTCAAGACAACATAAGCTTTAGAAAGTTCAGAAGTATTATGAAAGTTCTCAAGTATACTTACAAGCCACAAAACTTCCCTCAATCTGCTCTTATCTACAACAGAATTGCTATATGAAACATTGCATTGTAAAGAACATAATCTTTCCCCCCATTTATTTACTGATAAAACACAATTTTGCATATTCATTACTTCAATGATTACAAGCAACAAAAATTTAAATAGGAGTACTCACCAATTTCATTAGCTAGAGAAGCAGGATCAGAGGCTCCAAGGGTGGCTTCAAACTCCTCCTGAAGACGATAAGCTCTTTGAAGAAGGGATTCAAGCTTATGAATGAATTCAGCACTAATGATATCCTGCAAGAAGACAGACATTAGATTTTCTATTTGTTTAGTCTGTAAGACTCCTTTGTAAAATCTAGGAGTATAAAGCCTTTAAAGGCCAAGCTATGCTACACTTCCTCCAAACTGCACAAGAACACTTTCAGATGCATACCTCAGCATGCAAAATATACACACTTTTCTAAACACATACACTTTTTATTTAGTGTAATAAAAAGTAATGTAAATTTTAAAATGCTCTGACATTATCTGTGAGGTTTATGCACTACATATTATGAAAGCCCCACGTTTATTAAATTAGATGTTCTTTAGATGCGACACCACTAAATTGGAAATTTGAATTCATTCTCATTTTTGGTAACTGAATTAGAAGTTGAAAAGAGGTAATAAAACACAACAAGTTCTCAGGGCAACAACAAATATAGTTGAACATACTCACTTCTACACTTTCTTCTGCAATCGCATCCCCTGCTCCCAGTTTAATGGAACCACAACTTGCTTCGTCTTCAACTTGCCTGTTACGGAAAGTTAGCGCTTGCTCCCATCGGCGCAGCGCTTCTTCAAAAAGCTCCATACCTAGGGGAGATCAAGAATACCTCCAGTCCACTAAATACACTGCTTCCATAGGAATTCACACTTTACACACAGAGAACTATGTAGCCAACAAACAGATATCTGCCTTTTAATATGATAGAGATGTACACAATATGGTTAAACCAGCAATGTTCAATGTATAGGAATTTAAATAGTAGTATTTAAAAAAAATAATTCCAGATCACATAAGACTTCATTCCATTAGATAAATGTTCTTAGACTCATGCAAACAGGACACAGTGAAATAACATCACTGCAACATTGTCTTAAGTATAGCTTTGGCATAAGAACAATAAATTTTTACCATTCACTTGATGGATGCTGAATATTCTTAATATGACTTACCCATCAAATACAAATTTTCAGGTGTAGTCACTGGAATATTGACAAGCTTAACATCATCTTCATCTGCTTTATCCCAGGAATTAGAATTGGCACAAGCACAACTATGACAAGAGGTGGCACTCTGAACCTTAAAAAAAAGCCCCAAACGAACAAAATTCAAAGTTTTGTTATATAAAGCATCCTTCCTGCCAGAGTATATTACATCCAGGCCATTCCCCTAGAAACTGTTTTTACTACATAGTAAGTACAAAATAAGTACATCTCTAGCCTTCTGCACAGCTTGTTCAGGAAAGTTGTTTCAACACAGTGAAACCAATAGGTACATTTCAGTGCAACCTAACAGACATCCAGAAGCCTTCAAACACTTTTACTTACCGAGGCCAGGCTTTGAACTGAACCAGAGTATTTACTGAAAAGTCCTCCATTTGCATAGATACACGACTGAGATCCTTTTTCTTTGTTAGAGCTCAGAGAAAGAGTCAAGTTCTGCCGACTACTGGAACAACTAGAACCTAAGAGATAAAATTTTAAAGCTGCTGCAAACTCAAAACATCATATCTTTCACTAGCATGATCTGTCAAGAACTGCATTTACTCTTTTCATTAAATCCAGTTAGAAGCAAATAATTCTTCTTTTATTTACAGTCCTACATGAGAAACTAAAAATTAGTATAGTTAATATAACAGTATTGATACATTTAATCAGATTTATTTTCTCCACCTTATGAAGAATCCTATCTTCTGTTCTCAGTACTGAGATACGTACATAGCATCAACAAATCCCACCATTGGCATACTATTGTTCAGTTTTAATCCAAAATTCACAACTAAAACTTCACCTTTCAGAACAAGGCCATCTTATTTATAAGACAGTGTAAACTTGCTTCTAATCTGCACAGTTTCTAATAAAAATTCAAACCTACCCAGCATTAAAGGAAAAGGTTGTCTTTGCTGCTATACATTGCGAGGCATAGCCATTCCTTCACACCCTTTTTCTTCCCCTCCAAGAAAATAATAAAACCTTGGGAGTTCCTTGATATACCTTTTTCTGATGCAGCTGCTTTGGCACACTCTAGTACTAGATGATTTGCTTCCCATGGTGGCACTTTCTTGTTTTTCTTTCCACGTCTTCTTTTAAAGTGATGAGCCAGAAAAATAACAGATATTGCACTCACAGCTGTAACTGCGAAAATCTTCTTTAACCCTGGGGAAAGCTTTATCTGAAAATAAAAAAGTGGACTTCATTGGACACTCCCACCTTGCATCCTACCTTCTTTTGGTATGTTCATTGAAACCAGGCTCCAGCTTGCTTGAGGGTATGAACGTACTGACACATGAAAAGTACATCAATTATCTTTAGGAGAATTTTAATGTATTCTGGGTAAAGAAAAACTGAAAATAATCATACACAGCTAAGACTGAAGACTATTTAGTTCTAGGTTTATATGCAATAAAACTCTTAAAAGCATTTATAAGCAAACATAAAAAATTACATAATTTTTGCTTACAAGCATTGAATTCAATAAAATATAGTCATACTGAAGACCTGGATTTTAAAGACAGAACTTCTAGGATCTATTAATATCTATTTCAAAAAGCATTATTGGCATTCCAAATTATAAACATTTTTTTTAGCTATCCTTGTCAATGGTTCAACATACATAAATGGAAAAAAAGTCTGCTGGACCATACAGACAACCAGAGTCTTTTTTTTTTCCTCCTGTGCATTATGACATCAAACAACTTATTCTTTGACAGATACAACTGAAGACATATTATTCCTTAAATCACTCTGATTTATTTCACTCTATCATTTAACAAATTAACACCTCTTTTTTCTGAGCCTCTACAATAATCACAAGTAAAATACCCTGCCTTTGGCATGAAGGTGCTCTAGGGACAAGTGTTATGATCCCCTGCAGACATGAAACATCAGCATCCAAATACTTCTAGCTTTTGTCAACCTGAAAACTAAGATCACAATGTACTTTTCACCCAGATTGAAGAATTGCTACCCATATTGCTACTGGAAACTGGCCTATAGTATCAATGAAAGAGAATAAAAATTAATTCCAGAGCCACCTGTAAAAGGAAACACTGATTAACAATGCCTTATGGTTTTCTTTGAAAAGGATTTTCTGTAAGTAAAACAAACAAAAAATCAGCAAAAATAGCTGAACAGGTATAAAACTCAGCCTGCTTTTAAAGAAACACTGCCTTGTTTTAGACATGTGCCACTTTATCAAATAGAAGTGACACAAGAAACAGAGCACGGGGTTTTATTTTCAATTAATAAATTATCATTCAGATTAATTTGGTGAGTGCTACTGGCAATCTAGGATGTATTTCAGACCAGACTCCATAACCAACATTAATTCTGAATAATAGCACGTTTAGTTTTTTGATACCTAACTAATTCTGAAATAAAAAAAAACAACTGGAGAATTTTGATATTTGATTTGATGAAAATCATTGTGCCATTTCAAAAAGAAGACACACAGACATTGCAGTTAGTGCCATCTCTCTGGACAGATGTATGATGATATACTATGTGGTTATTATCAGAAAACAAAAAAAAATCCCCGACGTTCAGTGTTCTAAATAAACTAAGAACGTATTCTGTACCATATTAATTTACATTAAGCCTAGAAGAATGAGTACCACGTTGTATCTAAACTATTCAGTGTACGTTAAGAGTAACAATATTTAGATAGTGTATACATTACCTGGTTTAGAGAATAATACCAAGAAAGGGGAAGATGAAATACCCGTAAAGCTACTGTCTTCAGAGAAAATCGTGCCTCAGTAACAATGTCTTCTGACATGGCTTCTTCTGTCCCATAACCTCATTAACTGGAACTACCTTGAAAACAGCCACATATGGTCTCTGGAATACTCTGTCAAATCAAAGATACACACTGAATTATGCAATAGAAGCCCAGGAAGGCCATCTCCTACAGGCTCAAATGACTTACATAATAGGTACATGACTTGTTTGATTGATGTTCCTGAGTAAAGACAAGACTTGTGCTTAATGAGAAAACAGTAAATTTGCTGGCTCAGCTTAGGCTCCATTCCTTGTCCCTGCTCTGTGCAGAGCCCTGTGTACGCACAGCCAGGATGCACCGAGCACTGCCTCTGATTATACTAGCCGGCGGTTCACCTACTGCATGCTGTAAATCGTACGTAGCAACAGCACAGCCTTACGATCACTACTGTCCTAAAAACGTATTTGCGAGCACAAAGACAGAAAAAATTCGAGAGCAGCTAGAAAAAGTTTATCTCATCGAGAGCCTCGCGGCTTTTGCAGACAGATGATGAGGAACAAACACCGCTACCTGATGGAATCTCTCCCGTTAAAATCACTTACTCAGGCTCCCTGACGCCAAGCATAAGTCAAAGCTTCCTACACTTGACAACCAGCACCACAAGCACGGTGTGAGATGACACAAAAGGGCGGGACTGCACGCTGAGAGAGCGGTCAGCTTTATCCGCCGGCCACACGCGGGGGCAGTACCCCAGGACAAGAGCTCTCCTCGCCGCAGGACACGCCGCTCGGCCGGCCTCAGAGCGACCGCAAACGGTTGCTGTGACTGGCCCCGCTGGGAACAGAATCCACCTCCGCCCACCCCTCAGTACCGTTCCCACAGCTTGTCCCTCCCTCGATACCGAATGGGTCTTGTTACGTAGCAGCCCAGTGGTTGCCACCCCCCTACCTGCCGAGCGCCGTGGCGGGCGCCGTAGGCAGCAACCACGGCCCCGCACCGGCGCTGCCCGGGCTTCGGCGGGGAATTCGCTTCCGGAGCGACGAGGAGCTGCTCTGATCAGTTGTCGGTACCACGTGAGGGTGAACCTCACCGTCAGGAGTCCACAACGGCCATCTTTAAGCCGGGCAGCCCTCTTCTAACAGAGGGTTGAGCCAGACGGGGTCAGAGCCTGGTGCAGCCATCTTTGTGTGGGGCAGTGCTCACGTGAGCGGTGGAGACGCTAAGTGCGGCCATCTTTGTACGGGGCGCGGTGTCGGTGTTGCCGCAGCTAGTGGGCGTCTGTCTGATCGTCCGTCTGTCCCTCCGTCCGACCCTGCAGGCAGACCCTGGGTGGGGAGTCCGTGGGTCTCCTCCGACAGGACTGCTTTCTGCTCTGTCGCTTCCTGGACGTGGAGCTCTGCTTGCTATCGTCAGAGCGGGAGTTCGTTATCAGTGAGAACCGCGGGTCTGCCCGCGGCCCGGCTTAACTTCGGTCTCCCCGTACGTTGCGTTCCGGTAGTAGCTGCGGTAAGAGCAGCGAGAGTCCAGCCGGCGGCGGGAAGATGGGTTGGATTCGGCGTTCGCGGGTTGGGATGGGAGCAGGATCGCGGCCAAAGTCTGGGGTGCTCGGCCAGCGGGGCGTGTGCGCACGGTGATGGCCGCCGGCACCGGACCCGACTTGGCCGCCAGAGCGACGCGTCCCGCCTAACTAGGCGGAGGCCGGGCTGTGGCTACCTTAACTCGCCGTCTCCCGCGCTGCGTCGTGTGGCGGGAGGTTAACGGCAGCCGGGCCGACCGCTCCGAGCCGGCGCGTGCCCGGGCGAGGCGGTCAGCGGAGGGAGAAGGTACCGTTTAGCCGCCCTCCCGCCGGTAGTGGGCAGAGAGCGCCAAGTCAGCCTCCGCAAATACTCGCTCGAGTTGAAAGCGGCTAGAGTGTTGTAGACTGGGTGCAATTGCTAAAAACAGCTATTCGCTTAATGAGTTAGTAGTTTTGCTCCTAAGACATCTACCCTTCGGGTCATCAGGGACGAGCTAGGCTGGAGAAAAAACTCTGATGAAGCGCCTAGTGGAAAATCACTGTGAGCTTGTGGGTGCAGGCAAAGCGTGAGTTAGGAAAATCCTCTTAGAGACATAAAGGTCAGCTAGTGGGTGTCACAGTTTGGTTTTAAAGTGGTGGAAGAGTCAAATGGATGGATGGCCTGTATACTCTAAAAGGCAGTATAAAATGACCAATGTCTAACCCTGTAAGAGGATACTCCCTCAAGCTTTTTTGTATTATTTTTTCCTTTTGGAAACAATATTTAAAGGCAGACAAAAACAAACTCATGAAAGCGGTTTCAAAAATTGTGTCTTGGTTGAGTGGAATAACTTTTGGTGCCTGGAGGGAAGGACCAGGTAACTTTCATCAGCTTAATAAGCATGTATTTACTGGGAAAATAACAGGTTTTATTCTAAATAAGTAAGTTTACTACCAGAGTTAGGCCTGGTGTTATCATTGTTCAGAGCTGATTAAAAAATAGCCCTAGGTTGACATGGGAGATGAAAATCAAAACCACCCACTAATGAACAAAATATAAAGGAACTTGGTGTGTGAAATAAAGGTTTATTGTCTGTATTTCTTGACCACATAAGATTATTCTCAAGTATGGTAATAAACTACTGACATGTGTTATGTTGAAATAATTTCTGTAATGAACTATTGAAGAATCCACTAAAGTTTTAAAGAACAGCAGTTATTTAGAAGATTGACGGGGAAAATCTGAATGTATATGTCTTAAGATTGTAGTGTGTATAAGTTGGAGAGAAAACTGGTGGGTTTTTTATGAAGTGTGAAGAGTATCTGTGTGACAAGTAGTTACTGAAGTTCCAGAGCTCTTTATTAGTAGTTAAATGTTCAGATACAAAACTATCCATGTGTGATTCTTACTGTATTGCAGTAAAATAAAAATAAATACTAACTCATCGCTAGTAAAATAAGTGTGAGTGTAAATAAAAAACCTGAATTTGGAGGTTGCTGTTTTGCCGTGCTGTTATTTAGTACAGGCAAAATAGTACATAGGGCTGTAATGAAAATACAATTACTGTTTCAGATAATTGTTGTCTTTAGAATAATTCTTCTCTTCTTTATCCTGTTTTACTCTTTTTGTTCCGCTTACAGAATAAACAGAAACAAAAAAAAATCTGGCAAACTGGAGTTAAAGATGAGTGATGCAGGCTGATGTAGAACTATGCATTGAAATAGCTGGGCTGAAACCAACCGTCAGTAGAAGCAATGTCTAGAGCTATCAGTAGAATGCAGAGTTCTCTCCCAAATATATGAGAAGCATATTTTATGATTATGATCACAAATATTCTGAAAACTTAAGTTCTACTACCAGTTAAATTTTACTTTATTCAACATATAACAGATGCTTCTTGTGTCCTGTGTGTGTAGGTTCATAATTTTCAGTTTGTGAGCGTTTAAACATTTCTATGAGACCGTGGAACACTTTGAAAGGGAAAGAGAAATAGCATTCTTACTACTGGACAGGTAACTGCTGTCTAAAAACTCTGTCTCAGTTTTTTAGAGCTCTGCAATGTGAGAGTCTTAAATTACTGGTGTAGATAAATTTAGAAGCTTTCTGTATTTCAGATATATCAGCTTTTGGTTTGGGAAGCTCTAGGGCAGAAAGGATTCAGAAAAGCTATATATTGTAAAATTTTTATTCTGTGACTGTCTTCACTTTTTGGTCAATGATGGAAACAGTATACTATGCTATAAACCTTTTGTTTGACCCAGTATAGCTGTTCCATGTAAGATACCTAGGTACTCTTCCAGTCCAAACTATTGCGTACCACTGTGGCATAGAGATACACACCAGTTTTAGAATGGGAGTATAAAATGGAATGTGAAACAAACTGCAGAATTGGATTTAACCAAAAAACAATTATTCTGCAGTACAGATTAAAGAAGCAGCAGATGTGAGAATGAGAACTAACAAGATCCATAAGTAGAAGACGACAATCCTTTTAGATAAAGTAGAAAGTAGTGAAAGGGAGGAAGGGAGGGAGGACAGAACTACCCTGGGCTTGCTGGGGCTTGGAAAAATGGAGTATTAGTCATGGTTTTGAAACTGATTTTACAGTTTTAGACTGTATCACAATATTTTACAAAATGTGTTACTGCAGCTGGGTATATTAAGCTACCAAAATTATGACAGTACAGTTGCTACAGGATGGAAGAAGGTGTGTAAAGTTTCTGTTAAAAGGTGAAAAGGGCCATTTGGTTTTGCTCATATAACAGTATGTAAAATTCTAGAGCAGTACCTAGACTTCTGTAAGGGATGCTTTCCATATGGACTGGAATTAGGGACTGGTTCCATAGAGCTGTAACTTTCAATAAGCTTTGGTCTTTATTATTTTGAGAAGACGTGGACTGTACCAAGAAGTTTTGGCATACGCTTAAGTCCTGTGTTTGGGTTTGTTCAGGGCTGCATATTTTTACTTGTGTGGCTCCAGGTATCTGCTAAATATAAATCTAGTAGCATGAGGTGAAGTGTCCAATTTATCGTTTTATAATGGAATAACACATTCAGAAAGCTTTTTCTGTAAAAAAAAAAACAAAAAAAACCAAAAAAACCCACAAACCATAAAGCTCCATCAGCCTTTCTTACCAATTTTTCTAATGCTCTGTGTTTCAAAGTCACTTGTCTATTTTTAACATTTTAACATACCATGCAAAATGTGCAAGATGAAACATATGTTCATTTTTCCATTTGTGTTCTGGAAAGGAACTTGACAATTCAAAGCAAAATTGCTAATATGACTAAAATTGAAGATGCGTGACCTGCAAAGCAATTGTTTTTGTATTTGAATTGTCTATCAACAATACTCATAGATTATCAGTAGACACCGAAGTAAGGAAATACTTTGTCAGCTGCAGCTCATATTTGAGTGTAACGCTTTTTAAATGTCACACAGTTGGTCGAGGAGGAGAATTTAAACCTCGTCTTGGAAAAAAACAACTCCTGAATTATTTATTTACTGCAATATTTTCAGTCTTGTGAGATAAGTTTTTAAATATTTTATCAAACAACTGTTAACATGACATTCAAGAAGACTGAAAGATACTAATAATTGAGCATACATATGCATGTTATATGAAGAATAAATACCCTGTGTATTATTTATATATGTTTAAAATCACTGAGAAGATATGCATGCAAGGCAACATTTATTTTTCCCCTACTGTCAAAGCCCTAACTTGCTTAATATTCAAAGGAATAATTGTTCATGTAGCAGAAGAAACACACCCAAAGCTACCAAATCAAATGGGCAAAATGGAAAGAGATGTCAGTAACAGTGCTAAAGGCTGTAAACAGGTCAAGGATTGTGTCGCTACCTAAACGTGGTAGTTTAGCTGCAAGTCTTGATAAAGGAATGATAAATTGGACAGATGACTGTTGGGCAAAGATAGCTTAAGGTTTCTTGGGCTTTAGAGAGATGGAGGCATCAAGAATAATTAAGCAACAAGACAGGAATAACTTTTTTATATGGTTCTTACCCACATGAGTCAATTGTAGTATTTCTATAAAAAGAACATTACCAAGTTAATTTTCTAAAATATCATAGCTTTCTGAACAAGCATCAAAATAATGACTAAGTAATTGTTATTTAGCATTTCTTATTTCTGCTAAGTTTGTGTCTGCATTAGAGACCTTGGATGGGCACAGAGGACTCAAGAGACAAGCTAATTAAGTGTTCAGTTCTACTTTGGTATACAATATGCCTGGTCCTAGAATGCATCTGTGTAAATAAATAAAACCAAGATAGAATTTCCTTCTGCTTTGACAAGCAAGTCATGCTACTGCATTTTAATCTTTACAGCTTTAGTACAATACAACATTATTGCATAAGATCCCTTTCCAGAATATACAGTCAAGTAGCCACCATCAGTTCTGTGTAGGTGTGAGAACTAATTTCTATGCTGTTGGAGTGCCATGGTAGAGGCAAGGAAGTTAAATAATCCAAGCCAGCAATGTTCCATTTAGGATTATTAGTTTATGCCCTAAAAATCTGAGAATTTTATTTTAGAAGTCAGTTGTGTTTTAGTATGGAATACTGGATGATTTTACTACTAATAACATTATTTCTGTTGGCTTACTTTAAAAAGGCACATTCATTTAGAAGTTACGTATATGTTGCTTATTAGATATCTAATACCACTCCCTAAGGAATTTGGTTTTATTCATTCTTTCTTTCACAAGCAGTTCCCCAGATAGCTACAGGATCTTCGAAAATGTTGCCTGACAGCAATTGCCCACACTTGGAATCAGTTGGTGAGATAACAAAAGAAGAACTAATACAGAAATCTCATGTGAGTTGTAGCAGCTTTTTTTCCTATCATAGTTAGCTCTGGTCACGTATTTTAGCTATTTAGCTATTTTAATTTTAACTAATAATACATTACAAGATGCATTTAAGTGTTAAGCACTGGTAAAATCTTGTACTGGAATAGTGAGGTTTAAACAGTGTGGAAAGAGTTATGGATTTGTTAGAACTTGAAAACTGTTCTTCAATATTTAATGCTTAAATGGTTTTCCAAAGTAAGTGATCTTTAGTGGAAGAGTTAGCATTATATCAAGCTGAACTTGATTTTTCAGTGTCATTGTAGCAGTTAGTTATTTGGAATCTTACTGTACTATAGGATTTCAAATAGAAACTACAGCAAACAAATTTGTGCTTAAATTATTTGCAGATAACAGAATATCCAAGCTTTAGAGGCTGCCTCTAAGAAAGGTCTTATAACCCATTTTAGTAGCTGTCAGGGAATAGAAAGCCAAATGTATTCCGTCTGTGGTGATAAATTTATGTGAAAAGTGTAACAATCTGCTGAGGGTTATAGAATTTTTCTGATCTTGTGCTTCTTTTTGTAAACTAAACTGGGTAGTATTGACCTGTCTGCAAATGGGATTATGCAATTATTACAAGTTCTATCACTTGCATTTCTTTTTATGTAAAATTTGTAGAAAAGAGGATTTTTTTTTTTTTGGTCTTGAAATTGTGCAGCTGATCCTGAGCTTTACAGTATCCCTTCTCATTTTATCTTGAACTTGTAATTTTCTGGTGAAAGTAAGTGTAGTGATACATTGCTTATGTGTTTAATAGGGCACTTGTCAGGACTGTAAAGTCAGAGGACCCAACCTTTGGGCATGCTTAGAGGTAAGTTGTTCTGTTGTTCCATAAACATGCTTCCACTGTACTCTTCTTGCTGTTTACAGAATTGTATTTTCTAACGTATTTTTAAAAAGATGTTGCTTCAGATTGATCTATGACACCAACATGAAAGCATGTAACTAATTTGTTTCTTAAAATCAGAGTTCTTCAGAAATGCAGCTGTTTTGAAATGAAGTCAAGCCATAGGGGAAAATATCTTCATTTTTTTGGCAGTTTTTGTCTAAGTCCTGTCAGGAAGTTATCTAGGCTGAGTAACCAGCCTTTAGGTGTATGTATATTTTAAAGATATACTTTGTTATTTTTCTTTTTAAGTGCGTTATGCTAGTGGTTCAGAGATCAGATAATTTTTCTCCTTCTACTAGTAAGGGGGGGTGGGGGAAAGCAGAGAAGAAACAGTGTTTAATGTCTTTGTTAGAATGCTTGAATTTTAATTACAATAACCCTCTTAGGAGTAGATATTAAGAAGTGTTTAGGGATGCATAAGCCTGGCAGTTGGGAAAATGCTGTGAAGCTTAAAACATGTGTTTTATTTCTCACTTAGACCTTTTAAACTGTTATTGAAAAACTCCATTTCATACTACCATTTCCATAGGAGAGTTTCATAATTGCAGTAGAACACTTAGCATCATGCTGACATGTATCTCCTCTTGGATGAATTGGCATCTTGCCTTCAGCTTTTACAATAGAAAAATATGGTGAGATCCCAGCATGTTAACTATTTGTAACCTAACAAATATCTGTGGTTTTTTAAGGTAGAAACTTGACTGTGTTGAGCTACTGTTTGATTGAAAATTAATGCGCTTAGAGTTATGCAGATAACATGTTGAAGCCTCTTACATGGTTGTCTTGACTAATGCAAATGAGGAATTAGTGAAAATTGCTTCAAGATTGGCAGATGCAAGATTCCACTCTCTGCCAAATAAGTTTTGCAATTAGTGCAATTAAAATGGACTATTATTTTACACGTAATAACTCGAGTGTAGTAAGTACTTAACCATGTAGCGTTGGAAGCCCTTATTTAAAGGTGAAGAATCCTAATTAATTGTAAAATAGTATCCTGATAAATAGGCATTGCAGATAGGGGCATACAGACATTTTTTTGTTGATGTTCCAAAGCTCTTGCAATTCAGTATTTTAGACACTGAACTAACTTTGTATTTTCTGTAATAGTCTATCAAATAATGATTTTTTAAAAATATGTGTTGATCTTAATCTGAATAAATATACCCAAATGGCCCAAAAAAGTGTATTCCAAACACATTAAAAGTTTAATGCTGCTGACCAGTGAGAGGAACTAAGTTACATCTTGCAGCGTTCTTAGTTGCTTCAGGTGATCTTTAACACTTACTCTGCATGTCTCTTGGTTTGTGTAAGTCTGAAATCTGAGTGAATTTTAAAGGGACTGGTAGTATATTCCTGTTCAGTAAACCTGTTGATACCGCTGTTTAATTCTATATACTTCATACCTTGCTTAACAGAACAGATGCACGTATGTTGGCTGTGGTGAATCCCATGTTGATCACAGTACCACCCATTCACAGGTATGTATATTTGGTCATAACACAGTTACTTGAAGCAGTGTGGTTAGGAACTTCTATTACTTGTTTTAGTGACATTAGTAACCTGTGTTAACTGTTTGGAAGTTTGATTACCTATGATTTTCATCTATAGAAATAGATCTTTCAATTTAGGAGTATTGAGTTTGCAGTTTATATGCACTGTAAAGCAACATGGAAAAAACTACAACACCTGTAATAGTTTCTGATTATTATCAAGATGCGTGGACAAAAGACTTGAGCAATTCAGCTTATATGTAGAACTTCACTACTTCAGTCTAAGCTTTTACGATTGTGGCTGCCTGATGGATCCAAAGAGTGAAGTTGTATTACTGAAGACAAGAACTAACAGATGTAAGATAGGATGTACACATGATCAGAAACAGGTGTTTTGTTTCTCCATTATGCATCATGTTCCAGAGGCTTTAGATGAAGAATTACAGACTGAGCTGAGCATGTCTGTTCCTGCTGTGTCTCAGTTTTGGATCCAGCTTGGTAGAAGCAGTGGAGGAATGAGTGCACTGTGTTCCACATAATGCCAAATTGTAGCAAGGTTGGACAGATTGAGTTCATCTGTTTGGGTCTTAAATTCACTGTCTGTTCTGTACACATACATCTGCAGGTAGAACACTTGCCAAATTCAGCAAATGAGATATCGTTCTCAACAGATATACTAGAAACAGGGAGGTTGGCAGTTTTATTAACATTGTTTCAGAATTGCTGACTTCCCAGTTAAATTAAATTCTTGCCATCAGTTTACAGCTCATCTATCAGAAAATATGTCTAATGTTCAATTTGTGGTCCCTAAAACTACTAACACCACCACCCCTGCAGTGAATATTGAACAAATACTATATACCAAGGTTACACAAGGAGGACACTTTGAGTGCTTTTTACCACTACGCCTAATTACTTTTTTTAGTAAGGCCCTGAGAGGAACCTATATTTAAACAGATCAATAATGCATTAATGTAAATCTGTGTAAATACTGGGGGTTTTTTTGTGCTAGCTGTTTAAGCTGAATCACAGTTCTAAAGCCTGACAACAGATGTATATATGAACTGCTTGCAGAACAACTGGAGAACAGATAGTCACTGAATTTCTTGTCTATGATTTTAGACCTCTTGGCTTTCTGTCATAGATTATTTCTGCTTCACATGTGTTTTAGCCATGCTATGTACTTGGCAGGTAAGAAAAAGGGAATGGACAGTTTGCTTGTGTCCTGGTTTGAGCTAGAATGGAACTAATTCTGTTCAGTGATTTTACTTCTCAGCTCAGACTCTTCTAACTGCACTTTCTGCAGTTAACAGCGTATATGTGCAGACAGTGGCTGCTTCTACAAGTGATAATGCTTGATGTTCACAGCTACTGCTAGGGGCTGATACGCAGAAAGGCACTTGCTTATGTGGAGACCAAGGTCAGTACTAGTTCTTATGTGCCATGTTAGGGGCACAGTGAGAGGCTGAACCTGCAGGGAGGAGCAGATGGAACAGGTGATCCCAAACTAACCAACAGAATATTATATCTGTCATAAGTCTGTCATTCCACTTGCAGCCAGCTCAAATTCAACTCATGACAGCTTGCTGTCAGTGACATCCTTGTCTTGATATTCATGTTACTTAATTTTTGGATAGTAAGACTACTTCTGCACTTTACTGATACTTTTACCATGGGAGTGGGGGGAACCCACCTTGCTGATATGAGAGAAAGAAATCGATTCACATCAGCTTTGTTTCTGCTTACTACAGTTCCTACCAGAAAGACTCTCTGTACTGTAAATAATTGTGCTTCTTGTGTCCACTTCAAGAATATTAAGCTGTCACTCTGGAGGCTTCTAATTATTTATGCAGCTGAAGTTGCAAGATTAAGCTTATTCTCATGATTAAAATTGTCTGAGATATTTATGTAATCTGATGCTTTTTAGTAGAGGAAGGACTACTTCATGAAACTGTAGCTCCAGTTTAGATTGACAACAGTGGTCTTGATCAAGCGTTAATAAATGACAAGAGGAGGAACTGTAGAATTTTCCTAATTTCTAGCAAATCTCTTATTGTCTATAAATTTAGCTGGTGTTAACATATAAGGAGGAAATATAGGACAGATTGGGGGAAGTATTTGGAGGATGGTAGCAATTGCATACACAGTCGTAGAGTAAGCCAGGAGGTTAAAGAAAGAAAGAAAGAATATTTTTACTGTTCTAGTCTTAAATATGCCACTTTTTTACATGGCTTTACAGCAAAAGAATTGAGTCTAAATTGTTTGTTTTGATAGGAGTACCTCTGATTGATTGTTAGATAAATTCCCTACAGGAAGCTATTAGAAGTAAGTACTGCTTGCACTGTATAAGAGGTGGATACCACTATGACCAGTGGCAGGCATTCCTGTAAAATTAGGTAGTTGTGAATTTCAAACACTTCTAAAGTGGGCTTTCTTCTTACTTCTGTAATTATGAATAGGCATGCCAGATGAGTGACTTCTATGAAAAATGAGTGTTGGTTCATTTGTGCTAAAAAACTGTAGACAATAGAATTGCTGTTTTTGAATGTTCTAGCAGGCCTATTTGTTGGTTGAAAGATCTAGAATTTGAATACTTATGTTTTAGCTTGTGTGTAATAGTATTTGATTTTATTCCAAATTTCTGAATCACAATTTTGGGTTTTTTCTCTTTTAGGAGACAAAGCACTGTCTAACTGTCAACCTTACTACACTCCGTGTTTGGTGTTACGCCTGTAGTAAGGAAGTATTCTTGGACAGAAAGCTAGGTTCGCATGCTCCACTATCAAATTCCAGACTGTCTCACCAAGCACAAGAAAACAGTGTGCAGGTATTTTTTAATGGAATGAAATGGAGGCAGCTGTAGCTTTTTACAGAAAACATGGTGTCTTTTCTCAAGTGAGATGTGACTTTGCCTTCTTTCTTCTGACTGAACTTCCTGTTAATTTCTCTCTACTTCTGTAAAATGTATTTTTAAAAACACTGCCCAGCTCTGGCTTCTACAAGTACTAGATGCTTCCTAAGATCGCTTTTTTTCGTTCACAAGTTAGAGGCTAGAAAGCACCTCAGGGATCATCTAGTCCAACCTCTTAAAGCAGGATTCATTTTATTGTGTAATTACTCATAATCTGCAATTAACAGTAACTTACAGAAAAAGTATGGGGTTAAAATTAAGGGTACAAGATGAAAATAGTTCATGTGTACTGCCCCATTTGTCTGTTTTTTAATTTACAAATCTCAACAGTAATTGCCAGCTAACTTTCAGAGAGTAGCAGAATGCCTCAGTATGTGTTTGTAGATACTTGCCTTGGCTACGAATCCATACTTTTAGACAAATATGTGATGATTGTTAATATGATTCATATAACAATATAGGACACCTAAAGGGATTGCTATAATTTTGTTCCTGAGGCTTAAACAAGTCTAATTTTTGGTTTGCATGAATAACTGAAGTGGTCTCTTTTGCACGTGTATGTGGGAAAACTTTTCCAGTGAAGTGGTGTTCACACTCTTGGATAGTTAATACCTTAACTTCTATGTCAGAATTTACTATTGCAGTAATAGTAAGCTGTGTATGTTCTACATATGCATGTAATGTGGTTGTAGAATGACAAATACACTGTGTTAAATTCCTGTTGAAAAATATGTATCAAACTAGAAAGTGAGAGAATTACATTATAAAGACAGTCAGACTAGGATGGAGCACTTCTGTGAAGAAAGATGTTAGAGTTAGGGTTTCTCAGTCTGGAGAAGAAAAGGCTCTGGGGAGACCTTATAGCAACCTTCCTTAGGGAGGGCCTGCATGAAATAGTGGGATAAGAATCTTTATCAGGGTGTGTAATGACAGGACAAGGGGAAGAGGTTTCAAACTAAAATAGGGTAGATTTAGCTTAGATACTGGGAATAAATTGTTTGTGGTGAAGGTATTGAGGCACTGAAACAGATTCCTAGAGATGTGGATTGTACATCCTTGGAAGTGTACAAGGACAGGTTTTAAGCAGTGTCTTGTTAGAGGCAAGTGTCCCTGCCCATGACAGAAGTCGATTGGAACTAGATGGTTATGACTCAAATTATTCTATGATGCTGTTAATGTTTCATGGCAGTTAGGATTGCTAAGGAATATAAATGCACCAAGGGGAAAATCATAGCCAATGTCAGGGAAATTTGTATTAGTTAAATAAAATGCAGACTTAAGATTTTAGTGATTCATATGATCATGGCATCAAAGACAAAAAAGTTCTTAGCTGTTCCTAACTCCACATTTATAAACGAGTAACATAATAGCTAAAGAGTAAGATAGGTGTTAGTATCGGAGAGAGATATAATAAAATGAGCAAAGCAGCCATTATACTGAGAACACTAAAATTCTGCTATTTGCCTCTCTTGATCTATTCAGTTTCAACAAGGTTTGTTCAGGTTTGGTTTTTCTCTTTGTTGATCACTTTAGTTTTTACTGGCATCAGTAGCATTCATTCTTGTAGGATCTCTTACAGATAAGCATTGTCTTGGAGAAGGTTGTGCTGCAATTTCTGAAGTATAATTGATTGGCAAAATGCATATACGTGTAAAAAGGAGTTGTTACTGTCCATTTAATGTACTTAAACAAAAATGGCAGGTATCTGTTAAAACTTACACAAGCTTTTCAGTATATATAGAGAGGAAATAACCTTTACTTCTAAGTTTAGTATTTAATATGAACATAATCTTATAATTTTATCATAAAATGCCAGCAGCTGAACTGGAGTGGTACCAATGGAATATATATTTAATTCTGTTGTCCAGAAATTCCAGTAACTTGATAAAGCAAATTTCAGTCTCCTGAATTTGTTACCTTATACTTACACGTTTCCTTTGAAGATTACTGAATAATCAGTACAACTTACAAAGTCAGAGATTTTGCTTAGAATTTTATTTATATGCTCACAAGAGCTTGTCATGCAATAAATGTCTGCCTACCTAATACTTCGTTTCTGTCTTTGTACATTTTGCTTCCAACAGTTTGCCTTTGTTAAATGCAGTGAGCCATCTGGTGGCATATCAAAACCATGTACCCTAACTTTTGTGGGATGGCTACTGTGTTTAGCTTTTCAGTACTGCCTTACTGTTTGTTATCCAAAGAAAGGAAGTACTATAACTTACTTCCTTCAGCTGTTGACATAAATTCATACAATGTTCACTGCTAATCTGGAAACAAACATATAGGGTTTTTCTTAGTAAAATTTATGTGGGTGCCTGTGTAACCCTGTTGTTCTCACTTTATGTGCAGTGAGACTTACAAATACATTCATGTAATTTTCAGTTCTTAGATTTGTTGGTGAAATTATACATAAGTTTAATTAAGATGAAAATGGATATGTTTCCTTTTTTAATTATTTCTCCTGATAAGGATTTTAAAATACCTAGTAATCCCACACTGAAGATTCCACTAGCAGCTGCATTTGATGACTTGGATATAGAAGTAGAAGAGGATGAGTTAAAGACCAGAGGTAATAAAAGCAGAATCCAGCTGTTTGTTGCCTTTTATAATGTGTGTCTCTAGATCTGTTCTCCAGCTGTATAGTAGTTCTTTTCTAAGTTGAACTGTTTCCTACTCTGCACAGAGATCTTTACTTTTAGTTTCATCTGTATTGCCACAATCTTTGCTTATGTCACTGCAGACTCTGCTCTGGAGGTGTGAAGTGCACCAGCACAAGCAGCATCAAAAATAAAAGTTCTAGCCACTCTGTAAAAGTAGTTTATTACATAATTCTGTTGTAATGGTGCTTCCTGTCCTGAAAGTTTTCTGATTTGCATGCTTTACTGCTTTATTAATAATCTTTTCCTGAGCCTGTAGTATCACAATGTGGATTTTTGGTTTATCCTTTTCAGTAGTGAATTTCATTGATTGCTAAATTTTCTGGTATGAAATATTACCCCACTCTAATGCTGAACCATTGTAAAGTTGAAAATGAGAGGATGAAACTCCTAATCAGTGAAGCCTTAATTTCCCATTTTGTAAGAGAATATAGTAATTGTTATTTCTTACAAATCTCAAATTACAATTGATAATTTTAAAATATTAAAATCTCTTAGTAAAGACAACATTTCTAACTACCATTTTCTCAGAAGGATCAGACTAGCAGATGAAGCTACTGTGTTGAGCATGCCAATGCATATATCATGGCAGGTTGTTTTCCATCAGTAATGATAAGAGTTATTTTAATGTATGGATCTCATTTCTCCTTTACTCATCTACTGCCAGCTTTCTATCTCCTAAGTCTGCTGGCACTGGCTGGAGAACGTACTTTGCCCCCTCTGTGGTCTGTCGCAGAGTCTTTCTGGATATGTCACCACCCCACGAATTTGCTCTCTGCCCTTAAATCATTTAAATATCTCTTTTATTCCCAGTTAGTTTTCTCACATAAAAGCAATTCTATTTTGAAATTAATTCATAAATTTAACTTTGGTAGTTGTGAATAACAAATATTTCAGATTAACTTCTCAAATATTTAGATAGCATTTTCATGACTATTTTCTTTCAGTGATTACAAAATTGTAACTTATATGTGTTAAAAAAAAAAATACGTAGGTACCAGAAAGTAAGGAAACTGAGCTTGAAAATAAACTTTTTCAGAAAGTCTAAATGGAATGGTCTGTCTGCAAAAATAGTGGTGTATATACTTGGCATAGAAAAAGACAGGCCTTGAATAATTGTAATTCTTCAATTAACACTTTCTGTATATTGATTGTGTTTTTCAGGTCTAACAGGATTAAAAAATATTGGAAACACTTGTTACATGAATGCAGCTTTACAGGCTCTTTCCAACTGGTAAGAAAAATGGTTCTACACATCATTTTATATTTGTTTATACAAAACACATTTTCTCAAGATGGATTTAAGAATTTTGAAAGTCTGCACTACTATGAAAGAGACAGGATTTCTTGAAATCTCAGTCCTATATACTACAAATAATTGTGTCGCTGATAGGAGAAATGGAAGTACTATGATACATGCATTATGAAGAATTTTCTCCTGTTTCTATCTAACTCCTCACGGTTCTAAATAAAAGATACACACAGTGCTAGCAATTAGAAAATAATCTGATAAAAGCTTTTGAATGTCTGAATTTTCTTTTTTCTGCTACAGGAGATAAATGTGTAAGAATAAATAACTAATTTGAAAAAAAGAGATGTGTGAAGATCAGAAAGTACAAATTCAGTCCTTACAAACAATGCATCTGGTGTGTTCTAAGCTAAATCATCCTAGAAATTGCTAGAACACAATCTTGTCATCTCATGGATCCCAGGGATCAGATGAGTTCAGGTTTTGTAGATTTGTCCTTCTTGAAGAAAGAGAACTGCTGTCCAGCAACTGCTGTCCAGCAACTGCTGTCCAGCAACTGCTGTCCAGCTCTTAAGTTTCTTGCACTAGAAGTGGTTAGGTGAGGTGGGTACTTCAGCTTATATCTTGTGTGCTTACTGTATGCATCTGCTTTTGGCTGCAGTCCAGGACAGGATACAAAGATAAGTAGACCTCACTAAGATCCTTTCTTGAGAGAGAGAGAGCTGGATGTCTCTAGAAGAGAAAGAATTGCATAATGCTTCTAATCACAAGGAAATTACTCACTTGAGAAATGCTGAATTTTATGTGTGCTTGGTTACCTCCTTGGATAAAAATAAGTCCAATTTTTAAGAGGAGTAGTAATTGTAGTAATTTCAAAAGCAAGAGTTGAAGGGAAAGTAAGAGTGTTTGAGATGAGCACAACCGTGCTTGAGGTGAATAAATAATCATTTAAATATTAATTATTTATCTATAAACTTAGTGTGGCAGTATTGGCTTCTAGAAAAAATATGATTTATTTAATATGCTATTTATGGTGATTGCTGTAGTGGTACATCTGTACTTCTATAATGATTAGTAGCAGCTGCCTTGAATTTGAATCCCTTTTTTGTGATTCTTTAACAAATGTCAGAATGTATTTGAGGGTAAATATTGCTGTATTGCTGTAGTTTTCTTAAAAGGAATGGTAATCTTCTAGGATATGCAGATTTTTTTCTTTTATGTTAACAGTCTGAAGACGCACACACTCCCTCCTCTCCCCCCAATTATTTTATTCTTTTTAATCAGCCCACCTTTGACGCACTTTTTTCTCGACTGTGGAGGCTTAGCTCGAACAGACAAGAAACCAGCAATTTGTAAAAGTTACCTCAAACTGATGACGGAACTCTGGCACACAAGCAGGTATCACTCCCATTTTTTATCCTCTCAGTGTTCCTGCTGTACCCATGTTTTATGTATTTGTTGTCTTTCCATATACAGAGTTTTGTAATCTCTGTCAAGGAAAATACTTCAGAATATAAGTATAAAGGAAAGAACATGTCTGGTTTGTCATCTGGTTCTCTAACAGATGTGGTATGAAAGGCCTCATATAGTCCCTCTTACTGCTGGATGACAGATTTAAAAAATTGTATAGCTAATAGTTCAGTACTAATTTTATGTTTGATTAATATTATTACTTTTGATGTTTTCTGTTAGTTTGCTTGTAGGTAAAATAATGTTCCCAGTAAAGATAGAAAATGCCATTAAAATTACTGCCTTTTAATGTATATCCATATATTTCAAACTTTCTTTAGGCCTGGTTCTGTTGTTCCTACTGGTTTATTCCAAGGAATTAAAACTGTTAATCCAACGTTTCGAGGCTACTCTCAACAGGTAAAACTTTCCAATATCTTTTAAATTTGCCTGTGAAGTTATTTCTTATTTTTGAATTGAGTGCTTAAGATATCATGCTTCTTATATCTGTTGAAACAAAATGTTGCATAAACTTTAGTTTAAATGCTTTGAGTGTAGATTGTCTGAAATGGAGCTATGTGCAGTTAAGTCAGGTTTTGTTATTTTGTATTAAGTTCTTGAAAGGCCCGATCTTCTGAGAAGTCATCCTTTTATTTGGGAAAGTGTAAAAAAGATGTATCTAAAGCTTTGCCTTTGTGCGACTTAATGCTGCTAAAATTTGAGCAGTCTTGGTTAACAAAATAGATGTGTTCCAAAAGAAAATATTTTTTATATTCATCTACCAGTTATATTTTTCAAAAATTAAGAACACAGTGTCCAGTTTTTATTTAGTAGTTTTGAAAAAATCCCAACTCACTGCTGTGTTTCATGAGCAATATTGTGGGAACTCTTAAGTTGGTAACTTGTTAAATAAACATGGATTTTTATGCAGTAGTCATTTTTCAGTTGGTCCTTGGTACAGTGTCTTGCTATATCCATACTGCTTGTAGTACATTAATTAAAATGTAGGCTAGAAGAAAAATTTAAAACCTATAATTACAAAAGCTTACTACTGTCTTCTGGGAATCTGCTGTTATTAGTAGGAATTTTGCTGTTTCAATTAGCATGTTTCGTACTTGTAGAGTATTAGAATACATGTTTCAGTAGGCAAATGCTGCATGGAGCTGTGAAATAAATGTTTAAATAGTAGTCTCCATGTTATTTTAAGTTGCTCTTTAAGTTCTTGAGAAACATTTGGAAAAGCAGAAAACCAGTCTTGATAAGCAAAAAGAAACTGTATGCAAACTTGGGTTCTTACAACTTTGAACACTGATGAGAATGTCTTGTGTGTGCAGAGCACCTTTTCAGGTTCTGCCTGGATCTTACTTGAATTGTGTGTTTAGTAGGCTTCATGGCAGCAATTAAAACAAAGCCAGTCTTTAATGACTGACACTGTCCTGTTGCCCAGCCTTGTCAGTTGGGCAGCCATGTTCAAGCTTTTTTTTTTTTTTAAGTATTGCCATCAAATAGGTGCTTTAAAGTTTCTTCTCACCTGAACGCAAAGCTCAAATCTGATAGTTATAATCCTTAAGAAAAATACTGTTTTCTACTCAGCAGTTGTAAGAATAATAAGTAATTGCTGTGTTGGATGGGAATGTTGAGAAGCAGTAGTAGTTAGGTGCTTTTTTCATTAGATATTCTCTATTGCCACATGCGAGCTGCTGCATGGGTTGTTAAAATTTGGTGCTTTTTAAAGTATTTCCAAACTCACAGATTAGACTTATAGTAAGGCTTGAGAGCTCTTTGTAGAAACACTGATAGTTGAGAAACCTTGTCCAGGCTTGAGAAAAATGTAAAACTTGTTAGACAGTATGATACAACTGGAAATATGAGCTAACTACCTGATAATAAATTTTAATAAGGTACTTCAGTGCCCAGTTAGAGCAAGGGAGCAAGGTTCTTGTTATTTTGCTGAAGATGCTGCATAAGCTTTTAAAAAAACTGTCCCTGAAATGTTCCGTTACCAGCAAAGGTTGAGTCTGACCATGTGTTTGGTAGGTGCTTGAATTTATGTAAGCTGTGGCAGTATTGATTTGAAGCTTTTAAATAAGCTTTTTTGGGAATTTGTTTTTGAGGAAAGGTAAGATTACTTGTGATGTTCAAGAAATGGATTCAGGAAACAATGTACGTCGGCTTTTGAACATTAAACTAGGAACAGAGGAATTGGCCTTATTATTCTTTAGCAGCCAGCTGTAGATTTTTAGTTACCTATGCCTTTCCCAGTGTGACTTTATCTTCCAAATACAATGGAATAGTATTGTAAAATTTGTTTAAAATCCTAGGATGCACAAGAATTTTTGCGTTGTCTCATGGATTTGCTTCATGAAGAACTTAAAGAACCAGTTGTAGAACTGGAAGATGCCCAGCCTGTGACTGTTGAAGAGAGCATGGAAGAAGACAAGATCCAGTCAGATGCAGCTTTTCAGCCCTGTGAATCCTGTAGTGTCTGTGATAAAACAGAAAATGACACTATTTTCAAGCCTGTCTTAGAGGATCCTGCAGAGACAACCATGTTAATTCAGGATGATGATAACAATTTAGTGACATCCAAGGATGGGCCCAAAGACAAAACATCACACAACAAGCTTAAACGAGCAAATTCTGTGGAAGACTTGGAGAAAGCCACAAACGCTGCTTTGGAGTCCACTGAATTTTTAAATAATCAAGGAACTGTCAAAGTACAGATACATAGCAGATTCTCAGGTAACACATTATTAATGTGTAACTGAAAGTCAAATACCCAGAATGTCTGAGTGAGTGGAAATGAGTTGTAGAGTGCAGTAGAGATGTATAGGTCCCATAGGGTTGCTGGTTTTACTTTATAAAAAATACACCTTAATTAAATTAAACCTCAATTTTAGGTGTTTCAAAATTCAGTCTCAATTTCCTTGGAAAGCTAAAGATTTGTATTGGGTAAGGTTTCAGATAATCCATACAAGTGGGTTTATTCGATTTTGTTCATAACTTAAAAGGTATGTGAATTGAACTGTGTGGTGACCTGACAACATGGTTAAATGAATTACATAACCATTGTGTCTGTTCATTCTGCAGTAACTTTTTTGGTAGAATTTGTTAAATAATGCAAGTACTAATTGCAGAATACATCAGTGATGTCCACGTGAATGATGTATCTGCAGCCCAAGCCCCATCATCAAATGAAGGGATGAACTCACGATTATCAAATGGTCCTCCAAAACCATTCTCACCATGCCCTTCACTGGCATCAGTCCACAAAAAAGGTAAAGGCCATTTATTTACTCCTTCCTGTTATTAAACTGGAGGAAATGGAAGCAAGCTGTAGGAAGTAAAATTTCTACTAGATGGAATGAAAAAGATCCTTTGCAATGAGAGGTTGAATACTACAACAGTGGTGTGAGTCCAGAGGTACCCTGAGGTTCTTGGAGGTGGATACTCCAAAGTTCAACTAGAGGTGCTTTGAACAGAGAATGTACCAAATGATATCCAATGGTCTCTTCTAGGCTAGACTTTTGTCACTTCCTCGTGATTTAACTCTGGGTTGTCCTTAATGAGTATTAAGGGAACGGATGTGTGCAAGTAGAACTGATCAAGTTGGGTTTTTTTGATGTGTGTTTGTTTTCTTTTAATTCCTCTTAATGCTAGGGGAATTCCCTAGTGCACTAGGCCTTGTCTGGGGGCTAATACCTAATTACAACATTCCTATTCCCTATTCTTCCATTTCTTCCTTGTTCAAAGCATATGGTAAGTGTTGAGTGCCACTATTACAATTATTGACAGTGTCTTCTATTTCCTTATGTTGTTTATTAGTGTGGATAAATACATCATATCCTCCACATCACTGATAATTAAAGACTTGAGAACCATCTTTAAAGCACTTCAGTGACAAAATAAGTGATTGAAAGGAACCTTCGAGCCTTTTGCCCAGAATTCTCTGTGAAACAGTTTGTGTCTGTAATAAATAAAAGATACCTAATGCATTGTGAAAAAGAGAGCTTTTCCAATTACTTCTAGCAGCTGTTATTTCTTCTGCAGATGTTTTTTATTATTTTAGACATCTGTCTAGGTATGGGATTATACAGGGAATATATAATACAGGGAATATATTATACTGCTACATAGTAAAGAGACAAGAGTACCTATGGGAAAATTCTTCAAGTTCAAAGGAGCTTTGGGAGTTTGTGTTCTGTGTGAAACTTTTACAGGATTTGGTTTCCTTCTCACTGTAATTATTTCCACGTTTCATTGCCCATCTTGCTACTATCTGTCAGCCTTTTGGCAGAGTTTGCCTTTTAGCCCTACAAGACACTTGAGTGGTCTCTTGAGTAATACCAACTCCAGAAGGTTTAGGCCTCCAGTAAGCTGTGGAGCCCAAGAGACTGCTCTGATGCGTTTACCTAATTAATAGTAGACTCTTGTTACTGGCTTGGAGTTGCACTTTTTCTTAAGCTGCTGTTATGCTGGACACTTAATAGTACACTTTGCTTCAACTGACTATCATCAGTTTTGTGGTACAATAAGCTTGTGTATGAGCTCTTCAGCTCAAATGGTTAAAACTTCCTGGAAAGGTGTGATATTAAATATCAGATAGAACATGCCTTTTCAAGTTTTTGCCTGGGGGAGTTCTTGCCAAGATAAGTCTCATAAGCAATAGGCTGTAGGTTTCCAGACTGCCAGTTTGAGTTTTACTTAAACAGAAGCAAAATTTTCTGGTGTTTGTTCTCCATCCTGCCACTAGCAGTAATCTGGTTGTGTGTTTTCCAAGAAATACTTTGTAAGTGTAAAACAGGCCTTGGCTCATAATTTAATCCTAAATATGTGTCTATTGTGTAAAGTTTAAGGATATCAGAATCTACTCTCTTAGTTTACTTAAAGCATTGATTCTTGTTATAGTTTCAACTGTATCATCACCAAAAAGGAAGAAGCGCAAGAAGTACAGGAGTGTTATTTCTGATATATTTGATGGAACTATAATAAGCTCAGTGCAGTGTTTGACTTGTGATCGGGTGAGTAAGACGGGGGAAGTTCTAACTTTCAATGTATTTTCTTTTTTCCCCAGTACATAAAAGTTTAGCAATGCAGGCATTTTATGGTAACTTTATTTTTTTGTGACAGGCTGCCTCATGTTTTTCATGTTTGCTCTGAATAACAACAGCTACTACCAGCACTTTGTATGCTGCGTTCAGGGAGCTGCACACTTCAACATGATAAATAACATTTGAGAACACGTTTACAGCAAGAGTACAGAAGAGTCTTGCTCTTCAGCTTCACCTAGATATTACTAGCTTTCAGTAATGTTTTAAGTACCATACCTGTAACTGTCAGAACTTCTTGGAAACATAAAGTTACAATGGAGAGAGAGTAGTCTGATCATACTGCTAGAAGAGTCTAACAAAGTAGATTGAGACTAAGAAACTGAATCTTTTAAAAAATCCAAAACACTTGCTTATACAGGTGATATGACCCATTAATAACCTCATGAAATTATTGTGTACTGCAAGATATGGTGCAACATAAGAACAGCTTATTGTTTTTCTTTCCTGTTTGTTCATAGAGTAACTTATATCAGCATCTGTGATAATTTAAGAAGTCTGTTATCTAAATATGTGATGTGAGCCTTTTCAGTTTCAAAGTAGTAGTATCAAATATTGGGTCTCCAAATCTTCACCTTGGGGACAACTTTCTCAACATAAGGTTTAAACCTAACACTTGCACTTAGTGTTGCCCTTGGTTTGGATCCAAGGATATTTAGATCTCAAGGTAATGTAGTGAGCAAGTTCTGGAAAATAAACACCCCTATTTTTAAAGTTTTCTCTATTTCTTTTTGTGACTGTGATCACTGAATCAACATGGAAGAAAAAAAATGGACAGCTGGATCTCTTGCAGTGGACCCAAGTTACATCAGGTCAAGATAATGTCAAAGTATAATACTGTCAAAACAGTAGGCTGAAGCTTTCTGAAACCAGAAGCCAACTTGTATAATAGAGCCTGAGGCAAAAATCAGTGCTTTGTATGAGTAGTAGGAAGACATACAATTAATAATGACTTCTGAAAAGTTTATATGATAACAATATGCAAATTGAGTCTAAAATTTTATTTTTTCTTTATCTTTTTTAGAAAATGAACTCTTTTGTCTCCTTATTTATAATTTTCTACCTAGTGGAATTTTCAGCTGTACAGTCACTTAGTAGTTACTGGTGAACCTTACAGAAGTGAAATTTATTGTTGCTTCAGTTCAGGCTTAACTCTGTTTTCTTTTGTTTCTTTTTTTTCTTTAGTTGTCTGTAACACTGGAGACCTTTCAGGATCTGTCCTTGCCTATTCCAGGTAAGGAAGATCTTGCTAAACTCCATTCTGCAAGTCATCAGACGTCTCTAGTCAAGGCAGGGTCATGTGGAGAAGCATATGCCCCTCAGGGCTGGATAGCTTTTTTTATGGAATATTTCAAAAGGTAAGTAGTATTTACCTTGGTTGGTTTGTTTGTTTATTTGAAAATTCCCGTTTCTGCTCTTCTGGCAGAACATTTGTTGGTTTTCTTTCTTTTCTGTCAATGATGTTTCAGGTTTGTTGTCTCATGTGTTCCTAGCTGGTTTTGGGGTCCAGTTGTAACCTTACAAGATTGTCTTGCTGCCTTTTTCGCCAGAGATGAGCTCAAGGGTAAGAGGTTAATTATTATGTCAACTGATTTCTTATACGGTTATTCTCCTATTGTAGTAAGATGATTCTTCTTAGCCTCACACAATTAAGCAAAGGCAACCTGTTAGGCTGTAATAGTCAGTCCTTGCTCTTACTGGATCATTCATTTCACAAAGGTAAGCTGCTCACTCAGCTGAATAGTTGAGGCAAGAAATGTGCATGAAAGTTGCTTTAAAAATGTGAAGTAAGTCTGAATTTGGTTTAATGAAATGGTATAAACTGGAGATTCATAAAAATGTCAAACCCCACTATGTTATTTTCACCTTAGTGGAGGGACTTTGTTAGGACTTAAATTAAAAAGGATATAGTTTATTGTAGAGTGTCTTTTCAGATTATGCTGTACTACTTCAGAGTCAAAAGCATAAAACCTAATGATCTTTCTTTGTAGTCAAGTCAACACTTCTACAACTTAAATATTGTATGAAACCTAAAGCTAAACTCCCTTGAGTGTTTTATATATCAAATGTATATGCTTGAAGGGTAACTGGATTTAGAGAATCTAAACCGTCTCTGGAGGTGTTTAAGGTTAGGCTGGATGAATTGCTGAGTGTCATGATCTAGATGTCAGATGTTTAGGTTTACTTGATTGATTTTAGGTTGGATTGGATGATCTTTAAGGTCTTTTCCAGCCTCATCATTACTGTGGTACTGTGAATAATTTCTGCTTTTCTGATATTTTCAGGTGATAACATGTACAGCTGTGGAAGGTGTAAAAAGTAAGCTGCTTTTTAATTTGTTTAACTTGTCTTCATTCAAATGTCTCATGCATCTGTTAGTCAAGAGGCATTTGTTTCTGTTGGGTATGTCATTACTATTAAACTTGGCTATCTGTACTTGTAGCTTTGCATCTGAAGATTTCTGATTTGTATTGCTTTGACTACCCCATGTCTAGTCTGCGTTCCTGAAATATGTGTACTAATGTACTGTTCAGATTAGACTTGTGGTGATAATAAATTTAAAAAAAGTTTTCAGAACCTATGTATTGTTTGTTTTGTTTTGTTTTGCTTAGGTTAAGAAATGGAGTGAAATTCTGCAAAGTGCAAAAATTTCCTGAGGTACTGTTACTATCTGCACTTTAAAACACTTTTTCTGCATGATTAGAAATGTGGCAAGGCTAAAGAGTTGTGTGGAATAAATTGCATTTATAATGTTGCGTAATGAAAGTGCATCTTTCTGTTGGCATTTGTTTTAACAATGTGGGCAGCATTTGATTATTTATTCTCTAAGAAGGAAAACCTTGACATGATAAAGTTATAAGAAAGGTGGTTTTTTCTGTTGTTACTGACAACCTGAAGAACTTTATATTGTAGATGTTAGAACAGAATACCACAACCAGGCTGGAAATATGTTCTGTAGGTAGTGTTTGCAACTTTACTTTTTAAAGTAATCCAGTCTTAAATTGAATTAAATCCAGTGTTACTAACAGTTCAGTTAGTAACCGTTAGTAACAGTGCAGTTCAGGGCTGCAGTTGTTTCTTTATATTCTTATATATTGTCAGTAAGCTAAGTTTTTCAATAATTACAGTCATTTCTAGCTCCTTCAACTGCAATTAATCTTAGAAAAAGCTGTGTGGAACACAGAACTTGTGATAGTTGCCTCAGGCCATAAAGCAGAGTGATGCTTTCGAGACGCTAAAAGGAAAAGATGGAATGCACGGTTACATGTCAGATAGTAACGTGTGTAGTTATTAAGTGAATTTGTCAATTCTTCTTGCAGATACTGTGCATACATCTCAAAAGATTTCGACATGAACTTATGTTTTCCACAAAAATCGGGACCCATGTGTCCTTTCCTCTGGAAGGCCTTGATCTGCAGCCTTTCCTTGCGAAGGACAGTCCAGCTCAAATAGTGACTTATGATCTTCTGTCAGTTATCTGCCATCATGGAACTGCCAGCAGTAAGTATTTTTTTTTGTTTTTGCTGTTGATAGTTGACATCAGCATACTTAAATAAAGTATGATGTTTATGTACTGAAGAGTAAATAGATGAACATTGCTAATGTGAAAGGTAAGTGTAACTTTTTTTCTTTTACCTTGAACCATAACATGGCTTGCTCTTAGAGTTTACATATCTTTGAAATTGCATAACCTACCTATTGTAGGTGCAAAAACGGCAAGAAATCCTGGTATATTAAGCAAGAAGCCCTTTACTTGCTGTTGTAAGCAAACCATTAAATGTACAAGTAATGTTACATGTTAGCAGATAACCAGTTCATTGGTTGTTCTACACAGCTGCTCTTTGTCTAGCATTTCAAGGCTTTGTATGCCTTATTTTTTTGGAAGGAGTTCATAAAACACCATAGAAGTGCCAGTAATGCTTTATAAAAGATGAATAACCCTAAAACAGGCAGCTACTTCTTCTGGCTACTGATGAGTAGCTGAGTAAATGTCTTATTTCTGTATCTCAAGCTCATTTTTGCTTATGTACTTTCAATATTTATAATAGGAGAAAGAAAAGATTGAAGCCAGAACTGTCATAGATTTTTACGGAATTTACCCACCCATACTCTCCAAATTTGAGGCATCTGTTGTTTAGACGTTGTGTGCATTTTTCTGTATGCTGCTTCATTGTCTCTCTAGTGTTTGCTGAATGATGCTTCTTGTAATTGGTTAACTTGTAATCAAAATCAATTAATCAACAGGTGAATGTTCATTTAGAAATAGTAATAATTTTGAATATGTTATGAATAGTGTTCAAAATACAGTTGAGTATAGCCCTGTTTCTCCCATTTAACAATCAGGGGTTTTGTGTTTACTTGCTTTTCATATTTTACACAGTAAAATGAGCAGCTTTTTAGTAACTCTCTTTATAACACTCTAGGTGGACATTATATAGCTTATTGTCGCAACAATTTAAATAATTTGTGGTATGAATTTGATGACCAGAGTGTCACAGAAGTATCAGAATCAACAGTGCAAAATGCAGAAGCTTATGTTCTCTTCTACAGGTAAGGAATTAAAAGTGTGGTCATACTCACAGAACTCAGGTGCACAAATAACTTTTTAAGTAATTGGGCAGCTTTCAGAAATTAGCTGCCTTACAAGATTTACAGCAGAAGAACTTGACCAACCTGAAAGCTGGAAAGAAATTTAGTCCTTTTAGTATTTTCTTAACACTTGTTTTATCAGTGACACAGTGTGTATGTAACCTAAAATGGAGTATTAGAAGTACCACCATTTACCTAGTTTTCAACTAGAAGAAAGGAATTCTGCCCATGGAGAGGTTTGTATATAGAGTCTTTAACAGTTAAAGCTCTAAAGGGAATTGTGGAAAGGCTTAAGCAGAGGGGATGTGGAACAACAGAGGTTCTGTTGTCCTGTAATTTCATTTTGGGCAATTTACCAACTGATACTTACCTGAAAGTTGAAACAAAAGGCAAGAAGTGTTATTTTATCAACTTGAGTTTAATGACTTTTTATAATTAAGATAGTAAAAGCAATTCCACTTTCAAATTCCAAATTTCTGGTCCTAAAAGAAAATTTTCCCAAGAAGTTGATTGCAAAATGCATTGTGTGAGAGTTGCACAAGAAACAAATGGCTTAACTTTCATTAGGAACACTCATACCTGCCACTTTCTAAGCTGAGTCTTTTGAGTCTAATTCTGGGCCTTAAAAAAAAAAAGGAACATGGAAGTCATTCTGTACTGCTTTTGAAGTGAGCAGGCAAAGGTTTGTGTAAGCATGATAATACCTGTACCATGGTGTGTCAGAACAAACATCGGTTTAACATGGCAAGTAACCTTTGCTTCCTTTCCTGCTCCGTACTGACTCATGACACACAGTTCTGCAATGTGACAGTCTAGTCTGGTGCATATAAAAAGTGCAATTTTTTTTCATCTGCCAAGTCAGCTACTTCATGATTGTAGATGTTTGAGGTACAGACATGACCCACGTCATTTCCTTGAAAAAAGTTACTTCTCATAGAGTATATTATCTGCACTGCATGCAAGGGTATATCTTTAATTATTTCTACTATGATAATAGAAAGAGCAGTGAAGAAGCACAGAGAGAAAGACGGAGGATATCGGGTCTACTGAATATGATGGAACCAAGTCTTCTGCAGTTCTATGTTTCCAGGCAGTGGTTAAATAAGTTCAAGACTTTTGCGGAGCCAGGACCAATTTCAAATAATGACTTTCTCTGTATGCATGGAGGTGAGATGGTAGCTGAGTACTGTTTTAAAAGAATTCTGTTGACTTGCAGCTGTATAGGGATGTATTCCTCTAAAGGCATGTTGAATATAGTAAGTTAATGTAGCTTCTCTAACTAATTAGTTACAATAAAACTGTGCCTTCTAAGTAAGTTACTACCCTCATTTTAGTGTTACTTGGAAATGATACTGTGTGAAGCTCTTAATTTATTTTTTTCTTAATTCTTAAAGAGGAACAGTTCTGCTTCTGTGTTTGCTTCCTAAATGTCTATGTGTAGATTTCCAATTTTAAAAATCCAGTGACAGCATCATCATCTTTAATATTTTTGCTTGACAATCTAAATCCTTTCTCAGTTATGGGCTAGAAGCAACATGAAGGTTTGAAAGCTATGGAATGAGGAAATGGTCTGCTGCAGAGTATGCAGTGCATAGCAGTGTGAAAATGTAGTAGGAATTCTGCATATTTTGTGTAGAAGCATGAAAATTGTACTTTGTGTAAACAGTATTACTAAAAATGAATTAAGCTAAACCTATTTAGAGAAGCAATACATATTTCACTGCTCGCATTCCATGGCATCAATAGTATGTACTCGTCTGGTACCTATTTTCTAATTAAAAGAACATGTACATTAGATTAGCAGTTAGAGGTGCTGTCCCTGTTGGACCAAACTTTTAACTGTAGCAATTAGCAGAGTGTGTACTTGTGAGCCCCCCTTGTGGCTGTGGCTTTTCTGGTACAGGTTACAGGAGTTGACTTATACAAGTACCCAAGCTACTGTATTTTCCCTATTCAAACTAATCCCTATATAGCACAGTGCTGCTTTCCATATGCTTCCACTTAGTGCTTTTGCAAGTACCTCCAATTTTGTTTTTTACAAAATTTCACTACTTTCAAATGCTTACTTAATTTGAAGTGAATAAAGTTTTACAGCAAATAAGAGACTTTTGAATAGATGTGTTGCTGATGTGTTTACAGGTAGAAACAAAATATTTCATCACTCCAGTATTTTAATTTTGCACCATAAGGATCATTTTGCACTCGGTATCTAGAAAGATTTCTTGCCCTTTTAATCTTCCTTGTAGTTTGCTTCTCCCTCTTACATTTCAGCCTCATGAAAGACTAAAGTTAGACTTGTGTTTTTAAATACAGTGGTACATATTACTGTGGGAAAACTTGATTCACATGGTTTATCTGAATTCATTGAGAGGTGTTAAAAAATCAGACTACTAACAGTCATATTTCCTGTGTCCCTCACTAAAATCCACAGGTCTTTTCTTGTTTGTTGTTCTTGCTTCTGCAGGGGTTCCTCCACACAAAGCTAGCTTCATAGAGGACCTAGTTGTAATGTTACCTCAAAATATATGGGACAATCTGTATAGCAGGTAAGTTTTGTAACGTGAAAAAAGTGATACGGTTTGAGAGCACGTGTGTGCCGGTTGGCAACATCAGACTTTAAAATTAGTAGCTGAGGAAAAAATATATATACTCTAGGCACAGGCTAAATAAAGAATTGCAAATGGGTGATGTATATAATTTACTTATGCAAAGTAATGCTAAAAACCTACATAAAGCAGTGTGCTACTGGGATAATACTTCAGTATTAATGCAATAAACTTGTGTGGCATGTACAAAATGGCACAAAGTGGGTCAGCAAAAGTATGCTTTGCAAGAGGTATTTTGAAAGAGCTGTCTGTATCAGTTTCCTGTTCTCTTCTTGGCTGGAGACAGCTTTTCTTTTACTGGCTTTGAATCCATAGCCTCAGCTGCCAGTACTGCTTCAAAATAACTTATATCTAAGCATTCCATGTAACTGCTCTATGCTTTTAAAAGTAGGTCAAGTTTAAGTACTTGCTACAAAGGAGGAATTCTTACAAAAGATGTCTCCTTTTAAAGTAACAAAGAGCTTTGCTGATGACCTTAAGAACTCTGTTGTACTTGCATTAAATACTACTTTTTTCCTGTCGCCTAAGCACTATAGATAAAGGTTTGGGGGTTTTTCATTTTAGATTTTCATTAGACACAAATGAAAAATAGAAACAATGCTATTTCCTGCTTGCTTATACTCGCATACGCTACTAAATTTTTTTTCCAACTGACAAAGGCATTTTTCATTTTTTATATGCAGAAATACTGATAAATGTGAAAAAGAATATTTGTAAACTTCTCATTGATTTCCCTTCTCTAAACCTTTTTAACAAGATTCTCAGTCATTTGAAAAAGTTCCAAAGACTCCAGATTTTGAGAGTAACCTTCTGGGTAGAAAAGAATTCTTACTGCTCTGTGTCTTGTTTTGTCTGGCTGATGATTTACTTTCTTTCTTGCTATGATCTATGAATTGTGTGAGAGTGCTGTTACTGCAGTAAGTAGTGTAAGTAAGACAGTGTAGGGTGAGGAAGCCAGAGGTATGCTGGAAGCTGACTTTGGCTGAGATAGTATTAAGGAAAAGGAGATTCTAGAATAGGATGCCAATTCCTAATCCATGTTTCAAACACATATGTTTTTGCCAGCAGTAAGTATTACTTTTATTCAATCCCAAATACTTTTGGGGTGTGAATACCATCAAGATAATCTCTTACAATAATTTTTATACCTAAAGATAATCTAATGTAATCCATACATTATGTTTTCCACATAAAACTAGATCAGCTTGTTCTAAAGACCCTCAGAGGTGTCACTTAAGTGGTAGCTGACCATTTTTAGGAAATGTGTGTCCGAGTTGGGCTGATTATGTATATACCAAAAAACCTTGGATATACAAGTGCTGTTGTGCTGAAAGATTTCTTACATTTTTAGTTAAAATACAACTTGTCTGTATTTGGGGAGGGAGGAAATAGCATCAAAAATAACTTTTATGGAGTGACAAACATGCAAGTCTGAAGCATGGTGCCTTCAATGGCAGATGTTAGATCAATTTTATTCTCTAAGTAAATAGCTACTCTTCACTCTTGATTAAGAACTTTCATGTTTTGAATTTATATTCATGTTGCTCTACTAAGAGCACTCTCATTTAATGTAAGATTTGTGGAATTTGCAGTTTTTTAAAAAAACAATTGGAAAAGAACAAAGCTCTTAGAAAAATAATTATTCAACTAGGAAGTAGAACCTGGAAGATGCAGATCTCAGGGTGTATTTTATACTGACCTTTCTGTTTTAGTAAATACATCTCTACAGGCTGCTAGTAATTTTGAAATGTTTTGTTATCAGGCTTGTAGTTTTCCAGGCTAGCAAGTGCTGCCTCTGTTCCTGATTTGTATATAGCTATTTACTTACATATTTATTTATACATATGTCTGTCAATCACACAGATGGCAGGAATGCTAGGGTTCAGAAGGGACCCAGTGCTGGTGTCACAGAATCACCAAATTGTTGCATATTATAAGAAGCTGATGGGGTTAATTATTTTTCTTTTACTTATATTGCAGGTATGGAGGAGGACCAGCTGTTAACCACCTGTATGTTTGTCAGACCTGCCAAATAGAGTGTGAAAGACTTGAAAAGAGAAGGAAAAATGAACTGGAGATGTTTATTCGGGTAAAAAAGTAAACATTTACTCATTCTGCTGTTTGTCATCACTTGGAATTCATGCATTGAACCAAGGGGTTACCAGAAGTGCATAGGTGACTCCTGTAACAAATGGACTTTGTATTAAATATGTGTATACCTTTTAAAGACTCCTTCTTTCCTGTAATGCTCTTTTGGGGAATTGTACTTAGAGAAAATACTTAACATGTTTCTTAAAATGCTTTTGTATAGTATGGAAACAGAACACCAGCAGCATGAGCAGTTGTTCTTTATATACTGCCAGTGATCTGTGCAATCTGATAAGGCTTAAGTGCAATAATACTGTGCCAGGAAAAAGTTAATCTTTATCTCTGTTTTTAATTTTGGAAATATCCTTAGAGATAAAAGCAAATGTAAATATTCAGTGCAAAATAAATACTGTAATGTTATAATGGTTCTTAAAAATAGAGTTGTGCTTGGTATTTTACTTGGGTTAGACATTGTATGCATGAGTCTGAATGGTAAAGATTGTGTAATTCTTACACCAAAGATGTGTCTTTAACTTTTCAGTGTAAGTAAGTACAGAGATTTTGGAGTCCCATTTATGTTCTTACTTCTCATGAGGGGAAAAATGCAGAGTAGTAGCTGTTCTATCAGTTCTGTCAGTGTTTTAACCACACTTCAGTGTTGGCTTTTGCAAGTTTTGACTGCTATTTGAACTTTATAATAGTTGTTTTTTTCTGTAGTCTGGGTTACCATGGGATAGTAATTATTGTTAACATTGAGTCAGTGTCATTTGCTTTAGCAGTCAGTGTTTTTTCAGTATCAACAATGATGAGATGTGTGCTGTTGGGCAGGTATTGTTACTGCTTAGCAGACAGAAAATGCTGTTATCCTATGTAAAGATTGTTTTAGGGATTTATTGCAGAATTCATTCTGTCTGAAACTTCTAAGTTGTGTGGGTGCTTTAGGTTCCTAACCTCAAAGAGGAAGAAGAGTTATATTATTATAGAGCTAAAAGATAATTCTTTTTTAAAGGTTTAAGTAAATTTTTTCATGTTTCTTCTTAACATTGGGACAAGATCTGTAATCTCTGAAAAAGAATATTAAGCTTCCTAAAATTCTTAGTTTTATTAAAAAATGTATTAAAACCATCTTTTTTAAAGTTATAGAAAGAAAGTTAATTAAATGCAGCTGACTTTTAGCTGGTTTTTGGAATTTCTATGATCACATTCATTGCTTTGAAGCAAACTCAGAAAACCAAGATGTAACTTTTTTAAAATAGTAGGAACAAAAAGTGTTTTGTTGGATTTTTTTTTTTTTCAATCGAAGTAAAGGAAAGACATGAAAGGCCCAGTGAGTTAGTTATCTGTGTATGTTAGTTATCTATGTTCAGAGTATTATGTGAATCACAGAAAAACAAATGCATGGAAGTACAGTTCATTGCACAAAAATCCTTCCATAAAATTATGGAGCAAATAATTAAAAACACTATTTTGTTTTGTTTATTCTACTGAAATTTTTCTGATTTCTTTCTTTTGCTATTTGAAAATTCAGCCTTCACAGTAATGATCCAGTAGTGTTTAATGGGACAGCATTTGTGCTTAAGAAATAGTTGCTGTTTTCAGAAAAAGTCTCTAGTAAAAGAATAGATAGTATTCAAATATGAAGGCTTCCACTACATCAAAATCTCACCTTAGGAATTCACCAGGTGTTTATTGTTCTAATGGTCAGTATTTCTCTAGCAGTGTAATATTGTGGTGTTCATAATTACAGTGATTAAAATTGATTCAGTAGTTTAACAAATAATAACAGAAAAAGTGATTTTTTTTTTAATTTTTGTTTTCCAGCTTAACAGAGCCTTCCAAGAAGAAGAATCTCCATCAACATTTTACTGCATCAGTATGCAATGGTTCAGAGAATGGGAAGGATTTGTAAAGGGTAAAGACAGTGGTAAGCTTTCCTTTGTTTCAGTGTATGGCTTTTTTTTTTTTTGTCATGTAGTGGTTACTGCATAAGTAAATTAATTATTGTTTGGTGGAAGGCTGTAGGAAGAACAATTAGAGAAGGCAACAAAAGTCCTTAAATACCTAAGACACGTGTTTCATTGGTTTCAGATATATCCAGAAACTAAGTTACAGAATACAAACAAATCACAAAAGCAGACCGTGGGATAGTTGTGGAAAGAGAATGTGGCTTGTTTGCAGAGGATTTGCTCTTAGCAGCAGGAAAATCGGATCTATATAAAAGATCTATATAGATTTTGCTGTGCGGACTCATAAATAATGCTACAGTGTCTGGAGGAAAGGTGACCTCGATGTCACTCAGTTATCAACTGTAAAATTGTTGCTTAAGCCTACATTTGGTGTTTCTAAAGTTTTGAAATGGAAACACTGGTAACATGTTCTGCAGTCTTATCTAAGTCTGTTCTAGGACAGCTTTTGTTAGGGATAAATATTAGGGTTAATTTGTCTTCTTCGTTGCTTGAAGAATTACTCTAATCACAAACACTTTGCAAAACTTCCTCTTAATTAAAATTCTGATTAGCTTGTAACAACTTAGAATGTACTGATAGCAGTACAAGAACAAGCATTTAACAAAACTATTTTGCCTTCCATTTGGAAATAGAAACACCTACCTATCATTTGTTTTCAACTCTCTGATTTTAATCAACTTTCTGTCACATCAGATCCCCCTGGTCCTATTGATAACGCTAAGATTGCAGTAACAAAATGCGGAAGTGCTGTGCTAAAACAAGGTAAGTGCCCTCTAGTACTGCAACTTTGGGCTCCTTCTGATGTATTCCCTGAAGTTGAGAACATGTATTGTTAATGCTTTTTAAATTTTTTTTATCATAAAATTATAATTCCTAGTGAATCTGTGTTGTGAATCTTTGAGGGGGGGACCACCTTGTTCTTATAAAGAATTAGTATCTAATATACTAATCCAAATGCAGATAAGAGTGTAGAAGGAGGTGTAGAGTAACTTTAAAATAGTGGACATGTGCTTTGGCTTTTATATCACTTATTTTGATATGAGTTTTCCTAATATAAATTTGGGTGATGTTTGGAGACTATTCAGTAGAAAAATTTTCCCTTTCTGCCTATATTAGTGTTAAGAAGTCACTTCAACTGTATCGGATGGAATCCTTGTGCTAAAACCTAGAGGGGTAACATGCTGATGCTGTCTGCCACTATAAAATGCTAGAGAAAATCAGAGATGTCTGTTGGATGGTGACTTGAGACAGAAGGGACCTCTAGCTAGAGAACTGGAATAAGTGAAGACTGTAATCTCTGAATGAAATGAGACTGACCTAACAGCACTAAATACAAGGAGCATTATTAGGGTTGTTAATGTCCTAATGGTCTGTTCTGTTTGGTTTTCTGAGAATTGCACTGTGGCTCTCCCACTTTTATTCTCTGCTATCAAAATTATTTGAAACAAAAATCCTGAGTCCTTGAGCTTTACTGTGAAATTGATGGGGCAGCATGTCCTTATATTGAATGTGAATTGTTTCATGTGCACCAAAAAGTACTGATTGCTAGCTGGTTTGTTAAATATCAGGTAAGAGGCTTGTCACAGAATCTTCATGTGTTTTACACTGAAGGCATGTTGATTGCTGGTGGTTTAAGAATCAAGAGTAAAGGTTTAGCACAAAATGTCATTTTTGGCATTCTTTGCAAGACAAAACACAAATTCAGCTTAAGGCTTTAAAATTCATTTTTTTTTATTTGCTATGTAACTCAAAAGAATTAAAGAATTATTATAATTAGTAATTAAAATTTGAAACATGTTTTCAGGTGCAGATTCTGGACAGATATCTGAAGAAACATGGAATTTTCTTCAGTCAATCTATGGTGGAGGTCCAGAGATTATACTCAGACCACCTGTTCCTCCAGTAGAACCAGATATCTTGCAAACAGAGGAGAAGATTGAATTAGAAACTCATGGTCTGTAGCTATTGAGAAAAAGATGAACTTACGGATCCAGCTTCCTTGTAAAATGCCCAAATTACATTTCTGAAAGTTGTATTCTTGTGTCTGTTGGAGGCACAGCTCCCTGGGCATTACATTAACTACAAAATAGTAAGTTGAAAAAACTATTACAGTTTGTTTCAGTAGAGGCTATTTCTCTGTTCTGGAAGGCATGTGATTTGTATGTCTTGGAGTGTTTGGTCAATGAAAAAGTAATTTCTGAATTTTTTGGTATAAGTCAAAATCCTGTTATATCAGACTTGAAAAATGTGAATGTATTAGAGATGTTCAGTAACTGTTGCAGTTCCTGATCTGACTTCTGATATCCACAAGCTTTTCCCTGTCTTAAGTGTACAGTCTTGATAAACCTAGGAGTTTATCAAGGAGAATATTTTAAATGGTTTGCAATCGATACAGAAAATGGATTATAATTCCCTAAACGCTCAGGAAAAAAAATCACACTTATTTTGCACTCATAAGTATATGAAATGGGAGTATATAACATACAAATACTTACTGTATTTGACTGGATCAAACATTAGTGTAGTTTTAATATGCTTTAGTCATCAAATGTGATAATTTATTACCTACTAAATTTATCTTACTGTAGTGTTCTGTAACTATAAACCTAGCTATACTGTCTTTAATAGCATATGTGATAAAAAGATTTAGTTGCCTTTAGGGTAATATTTTGAGAGCATGAATTTGAAATGTAAAATGTATATGGATATGAGTGATACAGATTTCTGAAATTAATTTGTATGGTCTATTGAATTATATGCATAAACAGTTATGTCTGAAGGATTTGATTGTATTGTTAAAAATTGTCATTGGCATGAGGACCTATAATGTCAGAAGCTGGATAAAGTGTATATATTGCAAAACTTTACTGAATGATTTATACTAGAATGCAGAATGGCACTTGCTCTGGGGTTTGCCTAATGTTGTTACCAAATACACAGCATTATTCAAGGCTGGAACAATAAAAGACAAAAATTAAACTGTGGAAAAAGAGGGGGGAAAGCTTTCTTCCATGTTTTTCATTTATTACATTCTTATTCATAGAATGGTTCTGGTTGGAAGGGACTTTAAAGATCATGTAGTTCCAAACCTCCTGCCATAAGCAGAGACATCACCCACTAGACCAGGTTGCTCAAGGCCCCATCCAATCTGGTCTTGAACTCTTCCAGGGAGAGGGCATCCACAGCCTCCCTAGGCAACCTGTTCCAGTGTCTCAGCATCCTCATTGTAAAGAATTTCCTCCTGAGTTCCATTCTAAACCTACCCTCTTCCTGCTTTCAATACAGAAACTTTTGAAGTAATACAGTGGTACTGCTCTCACACAAACAGAACTGTATTTTTGAACCCTTCAAGCAATGCTGTTGACAGTTCAAACTGCAAAGAGAAAAAAGTGTTGACATAAGATTCTTTTGGATAATTTTACATCTAGTATAAGGTCAAACTGTTGAACTTCTGTAAAGCTTTGGAAAGCCATTCTAGTTACGGAGGCATCTGTAAGAGCACTAGAGAAAGTGTACTCTAACCTGAAGTACTTTCAAATGTGTAATGTAGAAGTCGGTTCCATCTGACTTCTCATCAGCTTATCTAAGAGCATAGCAATGCAAATAAGAAAGTTAAATGGACAGCAATGTGAATCTGATGCTTACACATCTAGTACACCCAGTAAATATTTTTCAGTTTGAAATGCTACCACCAGTAACTCTTTGGGTAGCTTGTTAAATGTCTGGACTTCCTTATAAGTGCTCTTCAAATTCTAGAGGACATCATGGGAGGTTGGCAGCTGAGAAGCCTTCTGTGTACGTATATGTAAATGTAAAGACACTGAGAAAAGACTTGTCACATCATGTCTGACAACTGTCTGTGGACAGCTTTATATTAGTAGGTAAAGCAAGCTGAAGGTAATACCAGGTTACCTCTCTATGTATGAGGTAAACACATCAGTTGCTACCACAGATTTGTCTTACTGATTAAGGTAAAATAAACTTGCTTATGAACAGCCAGTAGAAACTTGCTGACCTTGGCTGGAGGAAAGCTATTCTGACTTCCCATGTCTGATTTTGGTTCTTTTTTTTCATATTATAATGGCTACATTAACTGTGTATATATACCGATTTATTTTTTAATAAGATTTTCATCTAGTTTAAGCTTATCTTGCAACACTCTAACTAAATAACAATGTATAGGTCTGTATATTAATCAGACTGGATCCTATTATTAGTGATCAGATTCACTAGTTTATTCACTGTTTTCATCAATAAACTGGATGATGGAACAGACTGCCCTGCGAAAACCTGGAAGAGAAAAATGGATTGTTAGGGATGAATTCATTGGAGAAGGAAGCAGTTCTGTACTAACTAGTCTGGATGTTACCGCAGATCAAACACTTAAAATATCCAGTGATTCCCAAAACAAAACCTGTACCAGGTAATAGTAACAAAAGCATCAGATGTGAGGCACACGAGGTAATTACTCTGCTCCACTTGGCGCTGAGAGATCTCATCTGTATGGTTCTCACTTTTGGATGCTGTACAGTAATCTCTCCTCCACCTGTATTATTTCACAGACAAGCAGCAAGGCTCTTTGTTGGAAAACAAAATTGTCTTCTCACTTAAAACGCTGAAGGTGCAAAACTTCCAATCTGGAAGTAATTGTTGAGTAATAGTGAACAGTTTTTCTTAGATGAGTAGGGATATTTGCCTCGGCTTTAGCAGTGGTGACTCATGATTTAGGAACCATATTAGAAACCTAAAAATCTTCTAGCAGTTCTGTGATTATTTTCTAGGGCGTGTCTGGAAATCCATAGTCAAATGTAATCTTAAACTGTGATGCACAGGGATCCGGAGTGAGAGACTTTTTTAAACTGGTAGACTGTGAAATGCCACTGCCACTACACTAAAAGGCATCCTTATACTACAGCTGTTTGCGCTGCTTTAAAAAATACAATCCCAACTTTGCAGAGGTTAAATAGGTATGCTTGTGTTTAAGCACACTGTTCCAAATGGACAGCTCTCACCTTTAACAATTTTAGAGCTCTACAAGGGATTTTATGTCACGGAAATGGAACACAGTGTGGGAGAACTCCAGATGGATGGCTTGTGTATGCTGGAGGGACGGGAACAATTTGGAGAATAGGTAAAATACCCTTTTCTATGAGCACTGTCCAATTTGCAGCGAAGAAAGATGCACGATCTCAGGAATGGCTGTGGAAGTTATTTTTTTTCTACAAGCCTTTCAACAGACTATTCGGATTCTTTGTTCAATTGATTCCAGTTGAAGAAACACAGCAGTGTGTTTGGGTGCATGGGGAGCTGTCATTTCAAGAAGGGAAAAAAATCCAGTGGAGATAAGCCTGGGAATCTGGATTTGAGCTGTTAAACGCCTGCTGTTCAGTCTGCTAACTTTTTAATCCTCTGCGTGGGGAGTGTGAGAGACTTGGCAGCTCAAAGCTTGATTTATCTAAAGTTTTGAAGTTTTCTTGTAAGTAGTATAGTTAATTGTTCATCTGAATCCCCAGTGTCAAAGAGAGTGCTTCAGATACAGTATGATGTAGCTGAAGAGTATAATTGGAAGAAATAAAGATTAGCAAAAGAGCTTATTCAATTACTCAGTGGTAAAATAAGGCTCTTACATATTTCAGAGGTGAGAGCCAAGTAGTCCATCAACTTAATAAAGCAAATAAAAGTATCACAGTAATGATAAGGTTGGAAAAGACCTTAAAGATCATCCAGTCCAACCTAAATCCAAATAAACCAAGTACACCTAACACTGATGTCTAGATCATGCCACTCAGCACTTCATCCAGACTAACCTTGAACACCTCCAGGGACAGTGACTCAACCACCTCTGTGGGCAGCCCGTTCCAAAACCGGATCACTCTTTCACTGAAAAATCTTTTCCTAATGTCAAGTGTAAACCTCTCCTGATGGAGCTTAAGACTATTGACCCCTTGTCCTGTCTCCAGTGTCCAAGGAGAAAAGATGGATTCCCGCATGACTACAACCACCTTTTAGGTAGTTATAGACAGCGATAAGGTCACCCCTGAGCCTCCTCTTTTCCAGGCTAAACAGACCCAGCTCCATCAGTCTCTCCTCATAGGGCTTCCAGCCCCTTTACCATTCTAGTTGCTCTTCTCTGGACTCATTCCAGCACCTCAACATCTTTCTTAAACTGAGGGGCCCAGAACTGAACACAATACTCCAGGTGTGGTCTAACCAGTGCTGAATACAGGGGGAGGATAACCTCCCTCACCCTGCTAGCCACACCGTTCTTGATGCATGTAATAAGTAACCTTATTCTTAGCTGTAAAATTATCCTGTGTACCCTTACAACTTCCTTTCCTGCGACTGGAACATAAGGAAGTGAAGGAAGTTCAGAAATCATGCCTGTGATGCAGACTGACTGCTTAACTTGGATATTCCAGAAAGCTATTTCTGCAAATACAATCTCAATTAATCTGGTGTCTAGGGACAGGTATATACAGATCTATATAAATACATATAATCTGTATTTCCAGTTTCTTAATTGAACTCTGGTGGGGGCACTACAGTAATTCTTTTTAGTTCTATGTTGGAATAGTTGTCTTGAGTAGATACATTTGATAAAGGATGCTTTTTATTTTTCAAATAGCAAATGACATTCAACTGACTACTGTAATGGGTATCAGCCTTCTCACTGTTAATAGCCTCAAAGTTTGTGAGGTAAGTTAAGAGACTTATTACACTGTTCATAAGATATATCAAGATTGGTGAAAAAGGGGAAAAGCTATTCATACCAGACCAGACTATTTTGATAACTCTGCATGTTTTACTTTATTACTATTGCTAGTGGTTAAACTTCCTGAATTCAGAAAAATTATATTCTAAGGTTTCCCCTAGTACCTCTGACAAAAGTGCTATGCAGTAAGCTCTCAGTGCTGAGACACTACAATCCTGCCAGATGTGAATTCAAAGGAGAACAGACACATCCATTGTTTCTCCACATCCCTGACAATGGTAAACACATCTTACGTTTGAATTTTACTGCTCTGCCTAGATGTCCTACGATGACTTGTGAGCCTACTCTATGTAGCTGGGTCAATGGAAGCTGATTTTTTTTCGGAGGTTTTTTTTACTTAATTAATCTTTCTTCTCCCAGATGATATATTTGGTAGGGAAGTTCTAGTCTGTTTATCAACAGAGATAGGCTGACTTCTGACCACTACCGAAGTAGTGATGTCAGAAGATTGGAGCTAAAAAGTAGCAGCTTGTTTGTCCCTCATCTGTCAGATAGATGGTAATGTCCTCTTAGAGATCTGTCTTAGAGATCTGTCTTCTAGCATAGTGCTACATGCAGTGATACCTGAAACAATTTGTATTTAAAGCCTTTTGTAAATTTGTATGGTCTTGTATTTTGGTAAAGAATGCCCCGCGGCAGGATAATTTTATATACTTAATTTTATGTAAGTATCTGTTAAGTTAGCAGTATGTCCTACCAACAATGCAGAATAAGGTGTGAGAAAAATGTTTGGCTATAAAATATGTTATGGGGATGGAGCAGTTTTCATATGCAGTTAAGTATGTCCATCTAACCCTGAAGTTTTCTTATGAGATCTGGTATAGCTATTCTAATGCATTACATAAGGATTCTCCTTCCTACATTCAAAACTCTTTTTTGATTGGCTTTTGCTAACAAGAAATGCTAGGTTTTCTTCAAAGGACTAAATCCACAAAGTTTCTTTCAAGTTACTATTAGAGGTATTTCTTCATAATGATACTGCTAACATTTTGTTATTTTTATTGATATATTATCCTGTAACTTATTCTTTTGGAGAAGTAAAGCTGTGTTTTGGAAAATCTACTGGAAAACTTACAGACTATCTGTTTAAAGGGACAAGTGGTTTCTTCATATTTGCTGTAAAACAATTTTATACTGAACTAAGAAAGCTCTGTTCCATGTATTCTTTTTTGTATTCCCTGTATGCATCTGGCTTAGTGCAGTCTAAGCAGTTTTCTCACTGAAAACCTTTCAGCTCTTCATTTTGCCCAGGAAATGAGTAAAACAACTAGGCTTTCTCATTCTTCCAAACAGATGGCTTTTCTGGCTTCCCTCTCTATTTAAGCCATCCAGAGCTGTCAATTAGAAGCAGGAAGCAAAATAAGAATTCTAGATTTCTGAGGTATAACAAAGAAACAAAAATCACTTTCAGCATTATTTCACAGAATTTATCTGTCTGCAAACAAACGTGGTTTTGTATTACCCTTCACACACTTAGCAGATTAGAAAATGTTCTTGTTTGATAAAGTTTTTACAAGTACTATTCTCATTAACTGAAAAGTATAATCTGTTTTCTTGAATATATATTCTATAGAAATATAGCTGCTTAAAATGTGTAACTTAAGAAGAGCTTCAACATAGCATTCAGCTGTTTAGTAAGTTGATAAGGCTGTTTTTCCATAAAAAAAACAGCTATATCATAAGAAAAAATGTCATCTGTTTATATGTTAAATATTATAGCTGTTTGCTTACAATAGCAGAGTTATGTTTTTCATAGAAAGCTATTGTTATCTACTGATGTTGCAAAACTGTCTTCTAAATGTATGTCTGATGAGACAGGCGGCTATAAAGGTCCATTTGTGAGAAACCTGTGTCTGAGGTTTTCTGGATAATTATTGATAATATATGCCAAGTTTCTTGATGACAATTTGCCTTATAAGGGACCTAGATGGCTTTATGTGTGGACTTAAGAAAATGCAACAGGAACTTGGTCACTCAAATAGGATGTTTACAAGATGAATAAGCAAAAAAAAAAATGCTGGCTTAAGAGACACTTGATTAGCTAAAAGAGTAAAATACAAGTTCTGATTGTTGAAGTGAGTGAACATGAGGAAATGCAGTTGACACTTCTATTGTATACCTTTATGCAATGAACTGTCAGTAAAAAAGTGAATTTGGAAAATAAGTAGGAATACTGTGGTTATTCACTGTAGTCAATCTGAGATCTTACTAGTAATTTATTCAACAACAAGGGAGGTACAAAAATAAAGCTGTTACCATCCACAATATGTTTTCATAATATAAAGCAAGTTGAAAAGATTTCATTACCACGTATGTTCCTCCTTTCTCACTTGGAACTCAAAAAGAACCTATTGTACATTAAAAATTTTAGTAGGATCTATTTTTGGAATAACTTGCACAAGAAAGTAAATCTTAAGGTAGCTTGCAAAGAATCAAAAGGGCAAAGAAGAAGGGGCATTTGATTCTTACAAGTGAGAAAAACCTTAGCTCAAAATAGCTGTCAAAAATGGAAAATACCAGTTTTTGTCTCAACTCACAGGACAATGCCACAACTTTTTCATTTCCATTGTCCATGTTCAGTTTTTCCATAATTTTTTTTTCGAGGTGACTATTTTTGTTTTGTCCAGTGCATTTTTTTAATGTACATGCTAAAATAAGATGTCCTGGTTACCATGGTGATACATTGCTCTCAAGTCCCCCCCAACTTTCTCCAGGTGTCTGTTAAAATGCCAAACCCAAATGAACACAGATGCAGCACTTGCTCATGCTGTGCATGCATGTTTGTTCCCACCCATGCACATACCATCTCTGTAGGACCAGAAGGAAGAATACTTTGAGATTTTCAGCTATAAGAGAAGAAATGCACTCAGCTACTAATTATCAGATCTTAATTCACTTAGAAATTGACAATATTGTCTAGTCCAGTACTGAGATTTTTATATTTAGATGGACTTTACAATTTAACTATTACGAAGTCTGTTGTCCTGTCTTCTGAATAATGTTTTGTAAGAGAAATGCACTCCCTCTCACACTCTTTGCTTGTAATATAATTAAGTTCCTTTTCAACCAAGCAGGATAGTAGAAGTGTCTGAAAGACAGTAGAAGATTAGTCTGAACTTCATGTGCGACCTTGACTTTGCACACTCAGGTGCAGAGGATGATGTTCCTGGGCTTTCTGTACATAATGAAAAAGATACAGATAAAGCTACTTTCTGAGCTCCTACACTGCAAGCCTCCTCTGGGAAATGTGGAGTGTCCTGACTGCTCTGTTGAGCTGTAACTTAACAGTAGTATCTATGCTTCACTCAAAGTCTGAGACCTGAACAGGGATCTCTTCTTCTTTCTCCCAGTTTTGTTCCCACTAAAAAAAAAAAAGCTTCAAAAACAAGGCATTCTGGATTTACAGCTGAGGTGGATTTATTTTGAGTAGATATTAGACTAGATTACCATTTATTATAGTGAAATTTACCAATTATTTTCCAATTATTTTATTACATGCTGATTTCCATAAGGTCTTTTTCCAAGTAGTATTGAAGTAGTGTAAGTATTATTAAAAACATGCAATTTGTTTCCGTGTTACTGTAAATTTTAATAGAAGTTGTAGTAAAAAGCCCAGAGTCTCCAGTATGAACTGGCCACTAAAGCCACACACTGAAGTAAGTCAGCAGGGTATGTCTTGAAGCAGAATTTTTTCCTTTAAAGTTTACACATAAACCAATTTTGTTTATCTAAAACATTTTGCTTCAGGTAAAGCTACTGCACATACTTTATTGAAGATCTTAAGGGAAGTCTAGTCTTTCTCATATTTGTTCATGGTAGCATGAATGGAAAAAAACCCCTAATTTAGACTACAGAACACACCAGTAGAAATGAGCAACAAAAGAGAGGACATCTAACAAAACATGAAATGATTCTAAAGTAAAGATGTGTATTTTAGCATTGTTAAAAATGTGAGTTGTGTGTTGTTTAAAATGTCCCTTTCCTAACTTTAAAAAGCAAATGCTTTTTATTTTTTTCTTTCAGAAATATGTAAATACAAGATTCAAAATGCCACCTATAAAGCATCTACAAAGAAAATTATTGAGATGGTAATTAGCACAGAGACTTCTATGTGTTGTATTGAGCCAACTCACATCCAGTCCAGGCTGTTTTACTTGAATTGGGCTATGCTGTGGAAGTTGGTCCTACTGAACCTAAACTTATATTCAGGAAAATTCTGCTCTTGCCAGGATGTACTCTGCAGCCACGAGTAACTCTACACTTCCTTCCAGTATGCCTTCTCCTGAGTCACAGTAAGCCAAAGCTGAACTCCAGAGATGAAATCTACTATAGATTTTCATGTCCTGTATGCCCTTTCTAAGAGCCAGTAGAGATGTAGCCAGGAACGTAAGACCTACTACAGCTGCTGTGTTGCATGGCAAGCAGCAACAGCTGGCTAATGCTATTCTTAGGAATGGTGTAACAGAACTGATTTAGGTGTCCTTATGATCAATTTCTCAATTGCACTGAGTTGCAAAGAGAGAATTTTATTAAGTTCACATTTAATTTGCTATAATGATAGGAGAAGCAATTAAGCTACTTAATGCATTGCCACTGAAACAGTGATGCTGCTGCTGAAAGCATGAACTGGACCTTGTGGTCTCAGGCAGTTCTCTATGTACTAGCATAAGCTGAGGTTTTGCTGGAAGAACTGACTTGGGGGGACCTGATCCAGCATTTTTTAGCTTGTTCATTAGCACCATTTTCATCAATCAGAATTGTGGGTTGCTTTGTTTGGGTTTTTTACTACCAACATGGATGAGGCCATTGAAAATATTATCCCTGTAATACTCAAGCCTGCCTATAATAAATACAACTGCTAGTTACTGGTACAATGTACATGCTGTAGCACAGAGGAAACTGCAGCTGCAAGACTTAGGAATGTGATACTGCTTGGGTAGAGTGTATCAGGAGCTAAGGAGACTGCATGGAAGTGAAAGTGCATTGGAGAAAGCAGTGTAGTGCTGCTAGGCAGAGTATATGCCTTTGTTTAGTATTTATATAAAATCTTTAGGATACCGTAAGGAATGAGCTGCACAACGTCCTAAGTGAAAGAAAGTGAGAGATTTTGAACTGTGAGGGAAACAGTGTACAACAGGTTTCTCCAGGTTTCAATGTAAATTCTCTTAGGCAGAGGTGTTAGTAAACCTGCTTGATCCCAGTCCACACCACTGCTTTTTTTCTTATTTGCATGTAATTAATTTTCCTCTGTAAGGTTAGCTGAGCCAAACCACCCTGCACATACATAATGGCTGGATTCAGTCCAGGGAAAAGCATGTAGAAGTGGGGCAAGAGCCTCCAGATGGTCCCTTTCATTAGCAGGACCCATTACCTGAAACATCACACCATTCTTTGTTATCATCCCATCACTATACATTATTTTTCTCAGGCAAGATGGCAGAATCTTATTTAAATCCTCCACAGTGAATTCAATGTAAATCCTGGTGCATGGTGTAGTTAGACAACATGGTTCAACTGGTTTAATCCTGTTGCCAAGAAGTTGCTGCTGCCAAAAGAGGATTGTCTTGTTCCTCCCTTGTACTTGGCACCACTCTGTCCTCCCATAGCGCCTGTTATTGGCTTTCTGGTCAGTGAAATGACAGTGAGCCAATACAGTTCAAAATAAACATACCAGAAACAGGAAGAGTTTATTGTTGGTTTAGTCAGTCCAGCAAGTTTAGCATGTGTGTGGATGAGCACCAGCCTGGACACTGGCTAAGGCTGCCGGGCAGGGAAGATGTGGAGGAGAAAGTGCTGCCTTGTGTGTCAGCAGGCCATGGGATTACATCAGCCATGTTGCTCAAATGCACCCTTAAATGGCCATGGGAATTTGAGAGGAAAAAAAACCCCACAAAACAATCAAACACCCCAATCGATTTTGCACTGAAGCAGCTCAGAAGATCCTCTGTTCTCCCATGAAGGCACTAATGCTTGTCTGAAATGCAGCAGTATCTTGAGCCAGTGCAGCTGTTTAGCTAAGTGAACATATTTCTAAATGGATTGCAATTCACAACACTTAAGTGCTCACAGGTGCTCCAACAAGAACAAAAAGAGTACCAGTCCTCCGTTAGATTTCAGCACACAAGCAGAAGACTGCGTGAGAACAGTGAAGAGATTCCAGAAAAAAAGTCCTTCTCTCATGAGACTCAGTGGTTTTGAACCTGATCACAGAAGCAAAAATTTCAAATCAGCAATATGCAGAGAAAAGCACTAACTGCTTGGAAAGTCAAAAAAGCTACTGAGGTTTTTCTGCAGACTGGCACTACAGAGTTATCTGTATGACTAGACTTGCAATTTGGGCAATTAGAATTACATTAAATTTTTCTTTACTAAATTATTAATCACTTGAATTGCCGTAGTCGTAACTTCTTTTACAAGCAATTGAAAATATTCTTCCATACATAAGTCTTGTGTTACAGAAACCCATTTTAGTTTAGCATTTGTTAACAATCTGAAAGCTGTTAATTTTTCTTAGCAGGAAAATGCTTATGAAATTCAAGAACCTAACAGAAAACTAGTCTTTTGTGTTTCTTGGTTACTCGAAGTTCTTTCAGATGAATCGTAACTATGGTGCACCATGAAAAAAAAAAAGAATGGTTACAAGGATAGTAGGAGATGAACACTAGTTACACTCCCTCTGTAGGAGTACACGTAAACAATGTCCTATTAGAGAAGGCTGCGTGCGATAAATAGGAACTCCTGGTGATCACATGGCGTCAGCGGAGAAGCGGGCAGCACCAGAAGTAAGACATTTGAAAGTGCGAGCGCTTAATTCTCAGTCATAACCCAGGGGACTAGAGCACCCCATAGTGCCTGCTCCGGAGGCACCTGCTTGAACGGAGGAAAATCGGGAGCGAGCGCTGGGAATCGTGCAGGAGCCGTGAACAGCACAGCCCCACTCCGAGGGCACAGAACTAGCGCAAAATCCAGAGCTGCCCCGGTCCCTCAGGGAGCCCCATAGGACGCTTGCTCCGCTCCAGCCCTACACTCTGCCCTAGGGACACGCCGCAGCGCTGCTCCGCTCGCCGTCCAACTCCGCCCGAGGCAGCCGTTGGCTGCGGGCAGTGCGGGCCGCCTCCGCCCTCTGCCAGCAGGCGGAGCTGCAGGGAGCGGGTCCCGCCGCAGCGCTAGAGGGGGAGGGGAAGGAAGCGGAAGAAGCCGCCGCAGCCGCGTTGAGGGGAGCAGGCGCTGTGTGGACTCAACGCCGCCACCGCTGCTGCCGCCGCCGCCGCCGCCTGGTGCGAGAGTACGGAGGAAACGCACGGGGCAGCGCGGGCCAGCCGCGACGACGAGCGGGCGCCAGGTGAGGGCCGGAGCCCGGGCTCGGCCCCAGCCCCGGGAGAAGGGGGACCCGGATGGTGCTGCTTTCGGAACCCGCGAGGGGAGGGGGAAGGAGCGGGAGGAGGAGGAGGAGAAGAAGGAGGGAACGAGCGGGGGGAAGCCCCCACGTGACCTGCTCGTGCCGGGAGGAGGCGGTGGCTCGCGCGGCCCTGTCGTATCAGCTGATGTGTGGTGGCGCCTGATGCGCGTGCGCGGCGGCCCCGCCCCCTCCGGCATCCCCCTCCCGTCTCTGTTACGTGTGCGCGTGTCCATGCGCGCGCTCGCTTCGACGCGGCGGGTCTGGGGACACGTGCGCGGCGGCGTGTCCGCCATGTTGGTGTCGAGCAGAGTGCGGGCCGTGCGCGTGCGCGCGTGCGTGTGGCCGGGCTGGGTCGTGGGGTGGGGAGGGAGGGAGGGAGGAAGGG
>VZRI01006590.1:171148-192379 GCA_013397515.1 Upupa epops | reverse complement strand
CTCCTCCCGTCTCCTGCTCCGCAGAGGAGCGGGGTTTACGGCGGCTTGGCCCGCACTGCGGCCCGTTCCGTGCTTTGCGACTCCTGCTATCCCCTTAGAATCGGTGCTATCTAGCCGCGAGCCGGGCTGGCGAGCAGTCCCGGGAGCCTACTGTCACCGCCATACTTCTTGGTTGTGTCCCGCTGTCCTGTCGTGTCTGGAGCCGGACAAGGTGCTAAGCTCACAGCGCTATCTTGGCTGCACCTCTGACCGCCCAGAGCTCCTCATACTGCGCCCAGGGTCTACTGGGCAGTCAGCGCTTCCTTGGGTTGCGTGCAGCCTTGGGCTGTGGCCTTGCTCTCCACAACCACTTCGCGGTGGATTTGCACTCTCGGCTTGTTTTTCGCACCTGTCCCGTGCTGTTCCTTCTGTAGTCTTTCGGGTTTCTGCTGTTGAACCCAAGCCACGCGCCTACTCTGTAGGAATGCTGATGTCTGTGATGCAGGTGTCGAAAAAGAGATGTTTAACGTTTCACATCTGATCTTGAGGCTGTGATATATGTTCTCGTATATTTAAAACTTGTACATGTCTGTTTGCTGATGTCTTTGAGAATATTCCTGGTAGCATCCAAGTTTCCCAGCTCAGCAATATCTCCTTTGTCTCCTAGTCCTGGTGTCTTAAAAGAGAGCATATGGTTCTGCTTCTTCCTTATGGTGTCTTGTGTTCAGTTCCTGATTATCCAGGAACCCTGGTAGTTTTTGTCATCTTGGAGTATAGCTCTGCATTACACTAGTCTGGTTTTAGGCTGACACGTAACTGATACTAAATTTTTATTAAAAAAGTCACATTCTTTAGGCTTTGAAGTTCCAAGCTTTATTTTGGAAATCTGTTTGCAGTTATTATTAAACATATTATAGTAGGTCTTCTGTGGTTGTATGTACGTTTGCGTGTTTTCGACTGATACTGTCATTATTACCTTACTGATAACATAGTGGTCATCTACTGAGGCTTTTAAGGTGAAGTGTACTTGCTTTGTATTGCATGTTAAATACTAACTTGTGCAGACTTTTAACAGAATGCCTTTCTGGGTGTATTTATAGCCTATGGTTAGATACTATGCTTCCCTCCCCCACCCTTAACTACTTCAAGAACTGATGATCCAATGGGACTGGCAAGTTTGAGGTTGGCAAAATGGGATTATTTTTCTGAGCCAGTATATTTTTTCAGAAAATGACTTTACAAGTTGTAGTTCTGGTCTGTGTTCAGGTATCTTTTAATTTTTACTGTATTATGTTTCATATTAATAGTAGTTTAATTACCTTAATCAGAAGTAGAAAAAAGTTATTTAAGGAAAAAACATGGAGGAAAAACAGTAGGGGATAAAAATGCAGTTCTTTTAGAGTATATGATAAAATGTTACAAAAATAACTGTCAGGTGAAATTTTCACCCAAATGAAGTCACTTGTGAAACGCCTGTTGCCTTAGGAAGGGCTTAACAGTTTGTCATGTTCTTGAACATGTAACTTATAGCAAGAACCTGAACAAGTGTTGTTGCAGGCTTTCTTCAGCACTATTGTGCTTTATTTCATAAAACCGTTTTGCCTTGAATTTACAGTAAGGCTTTTTATAAAGTACTGTTGCACAGTACAACCATGTGTGTCAGTAAGGAGCATCACTCTAGAGCTCAAATGTAAATATGGTTCATAATTTATGTGTCTAGTTATTTAGCCCTATATGTAGGTGGTTGTCACAGTTCTCAGTTTAACCACTATTAACTGTAATTTTTGCTTTGCATTGCAAAGCACACTCCAAGTGTATAACTACTAAGAGAGAGACTGTATTAAATAGATTAGCTATTAAGCTATCTACATACTAAGTTAAATAATTTTTTTTCAGAATTTTTAATGTTTTTGGAAAAAAAAGAAAGTTTGAATATTATTTTTGAGATCAGTGTTGCATAATGTGTGAGAATAACTAGATGTCTATTTCACCAAGCTTGGAAATGTATCTTAGTGTATGGGCTTCTAGTCTATAGCTGAACAGCAGGCAGCAGGTAACTGCTCTGATAGTTACCAGCATTTCTAATATACACATGTAGTGAGATTCCAGTTTCATATAGAGTGAATGCTTTACTCGTAACAGTATTTTCAAGAGACTTAAAAAATTGGGTTTTTTATGTGTTTGTTCATGTAATCATCCTAGGTACTTGGATTAGGCCTATTAATGGTCAGAAAGAGTTGTGTGTTTGATTCGTGGTGTAAAGACTTTTATCATCTTGTTGGGTAAGGGAAATAAGAAATGTTTTGTCAATGTTTCTTATAGTATTCGGGAAGTTGGACAGAAACATTTCAGTCTGTTCCACTTCCAGTTGTGGGGTGTATTTTTTGTTTTGATTTTTTTTGTAATTAGTCTTTGATATCTCTCTAAAGGGTCTCTGGGGTTGATCTGCTGGGGTTTGCTTTGCTTTGATTTTCCCCAAAATGGAAGTCTTTGCTTTGTGAGAATTGTCAATACAGGTCTTTCCGGTCATAAAGAATCAGATTTGCAAGATAACTTATTTTTCAAGTATTTAAACTGTACTTATACCCATAGATTTACATTGCATTCACAGTTCTAGAGATGCATTGCTGTTATACCTATCATTCCATTTCTTTAGGGTTGATTTAAACTTGCTTAGTTTATTCCAGACAGGTATTTGTCAATCTTGTCCTTAAAAACTTTGAACAAGAAGAATTTGGCACCTCTTGTAGGCGGGAGTGAAGTTGCAGAAGTGAGAAGCTTTCTCACTTCTGTGAGGAAGTGGGGATTTAAAATTTTCCAATTTAAGTGTTCTTTACTGTAAATCATGTTGCTCATTATAAGAAATTGTTCCTTGTACACTTTACACCCTTATACTTAAGGGCATATTGTTCTAGTTTTGAGAACATTGTAAATATGGTTTCTGCTTCCAAAGCTGCTTTGGTTGTAAATGAACCATTATGAGGGTTTATCTTAGTTATGTGGAAATCTTCTTTCTGTTTGATTTCCTTGTAAAATGTGCTTAAGAAACGTAGATATGAACATTAGTGTATTCTCTTTCTTATTGGACACTTTTTCAAATACAGAGATTTTAAAAAAGACTCAAGTGCTCTGTAGCATAGTGACTTGATTGTGCAGTTTGTGTTCAACATTTGTTAACAGTTTGCATTCATCTGCTTTGCCTTATACAGTTCGTCATACAAGAGGTTTTTGATACCTTCTGACACAAAGCTTAGTGGCTTAACTTATAATTGTTCTTTAAAGTTACTGTAATTTTTTTTTACCTATAATGAATTCAGTTAAATGTAGAAATATAGAAAGGTCAGCTAGTCCAAGAGTTTGCCTGTTGGAAGTGTAGCAACATCATTCCCTCTGATGTTGATGTTGTGTTGCTTGTTTCAGCAGCTCATCACCCCATGGTTAAAGTTTCACTTGATACTCAATTTAAATATTTTTGCTTTGCAGAAAGCTGATTGCTTTGTGTCTTGTTGCTTCAGAAAACAGTTGTTTCTCATTGTAGTGATGTTTTAACTATTAGATTGCCATTAGCTACTCTCCTGTTTTTTCCATGATCTACTGAACTTCATTGTAGAACTTAGGATAGGAATTTGATTGTCCAAGGTATTAAAGATGCTTTTACTAGTTCAGATTTAAATACAGTTTTTAAGTACAAGTATTTGCTTCCATTACTGGATGCAAATGTGCCTGTTTTGATAAGGCAGTAACACAGCGCAAGGAGCACAGCCATAAGTGAAAAGAACAGTTAACTATGGGATTCTGCATATTGTAAGAATAAGTTTCTATAACTCATTGCACAACTCATGACCATAGAGGCAACATCTGGAAGGAAAACCCAGAGGTAATGAGAAAGTCTGTAATAAAAGGAAAACCCATATAAGTCGACTACCTGTTAGTTAGACTTACGAGTCCACCAGGTGAAGGCCATTATCAGAGGCAGCCTGATCACAGAGAGGGCACATCCTGCCATGACCGGCAGTATAGCTCTATCTCCCTCCCCGGGGTCCATGCAAGCAGGCTGTTTCTTATACTGTGGTGCTGCTTCAGCAATTTCTTCCTGAAGCAAAATGCTTGTTGCCATTTTAAACATCTGTCTCTCACAAACAGAAGGTATCCCATGTGTCAACCTCAGTTCTTAGCACCTCAGTGCCAGTCAAACTAGTGGTAAGGATGGCAGAACTTTGCCTTTTAGAACATGTGTCAGCAGCAGAGCAGTGAGATATTCAGTCTCTTACAGCTTTGTCATTAGAGAGGCCTGATTTGTGTCCCTAAAATAGAGTGATTTGAACTTTGTTTATAACTTTCATTAGGTAGAAAATTTGAAAGTCAAAAAGGAAGTTACCGTTCTTGAGTATTTGTTTGTTGGTACACAAATGGTAATGTACTGGATTTTTTTGTTCTCTTTGTTTTTATATGTACATAGTACTTGATTTTATCAGACCTACTTGTTGTACTGATGTTTGGTTTTGTGAATTGAAGTGTTCCTATAGTATAGTAATGAAAAATAGAGAGATAGCCCAAGCTGAGAATTGGAAGAGCTATGTAACTGGGTTACTGTGCCACATACATAGTAAAGGGGGAGGAGAGTGGTAGAGCCTCCCCTTTATATTTGTGTTTGAAATATATTCTGTTGATGTCAGGAGTTTTATGTCTACAGCTAAAGGATCTAGAAACACCAAACCCAGATACTGTTGGAGAAGATTTGCCATGCTTGTTAGTTATTAATTAATGTTTTAAGGACATTTAAAATTGAAGGCGTGCATTGAGTGGAATTGTGCAGGTGCATATTTCTGATTTTAATCCTGTTAGTCTCTCAGCCTGTGACTTGGATGGTAGAACAAAGCAGATTTACTGACTGCATGGACAGTACAAATCTGGAAAGGAATACAGACATGAAGCATGTGAAATGCTCTAGACAAATTGGATGGATGGCCTAAAAACCACAAAAAATATTTGAGTAATAACAATAAATTTAAATATGAGAAATAACAGGCTGGGCAACTGTTCTTCAAATAAGCAGCTGTATCACAAAATTAACATAAAGGAGTGGTGAAAGTTCTGTAAAAAAATAAGAGTCATACTGGGATCTATGAACAGGCTTCTTGTGTGTGAGACAGGAAGGTCTTCTGCGGGACTCAGCAAAAGGCCTCAGATTATCTACTGTCTCTGGTTAAAAAAACATACTTCAAACTGATTTGAGTATTGAATAGGATTTAGGGGAGAGCTACAATGATGACCTTTGAGGAAGGACTGAAAGAATTGCACTTTAGTCTGTAGCAGAGATGGGGAGACATAATAATAGGCTGCAGACATGTTAAAGATTGCCATAGAAAATAATGTAATAAACTGTTACTTTTAGGTAGCATAAGAAACAATGTTCCTAAGGAACACACAAAGATGTTTTGACATTAGGAAAAATTTTCCAGTTCTGTGGATAGATAATCTCGGGGTTAAATGTCTGAGATACGTAGTGGGATATCTTGCTGATAGTGTTGTAGAAAGGCTCAATAACCTCCTTTTATAGATGATCTGGGAATAGTTGATTGGTTTGTCTGTTGCACAGGAGGTAGGAGTACTTGTCAGCATTAGATCTATCCCTCCACATTTTATTTTCCCAGCCACAATACAGAACTGAAAAACAAAATTTCATGGTGGAAGAAAAAAGAAAAAGGTAGTGTGGCAGTTTGTAAGATTTGGTTCAAAAAACAAATATCAAATATATTTATTACAGTGTTTTTATAAAACATATGGGTTTTATGATCCAGTGGAAATAATTTGAGCTACAGTCAAAGTCTTTTCAAAAAGCTGTTGAAGAGAAGTTCAAAAGCTTAAATCTGGGAAGGGAGTCATTCTGGTGAATTCTAGGTTCTGAAACAACAGATTGTACAGTTTCACTTCTTTCCGTAAGGTAGAGATAACAGTTGTCATCTGAGAGATGTATTTAGGGGGTTAACCATCACTTAGAAAGTATGTGCATATTCCTGAAGAGTTTTTCATATAAATTTGGAGCTGTTTAAAAAGGGTTTGTGTTCCGTGAATTAGAAGTAGATTTCAGTGTTTTATGCCTATTGCTATGTAATAGTCACAGTGTAGAAAGCCTGAATAGAAATGTATCTTTTTTACTGCATCTACTAAAATAAAACTTATCTCTTGCAAATTTTTTAGGTTATTTAAAAATACTTAGTTGAATTAGAAGAATTAACCTTAATGCAAATTAGTTGCTAAAGCTTTTTAGGTTTAAAAACACAGGAAAAGTCAGTAAGAGTGTGTTTTGAACCACATTCAGTTTAATGACTTACTTTTTCTATGCAAAATCAATTCCCTGTATTCCATGTGGCCTTGTTCAAGCTTTTGTGATTTTTGAGATTTGACAGAGCTGCCTTGGGCTTAATGACAAATGATGGATAGGCTTTGTATGACGTGTGTGCTCTGTAGTTAAGAAAAAGTTTAAAGTGAAATTAATTCTGTCGCATTCTCCATGTTTATCTAAATCCTCTATATTTATTTAAAATAATGTCTTCAAACTATTATTGCCTAATTATAATTATGCTTTTAGGGCATTTTTCTATTTCACCAGTGATGATAGGGAGTAAACTTCATGTAACTATAACATCAGAGGGTCTCTTTCTGTTTTTTGTAATGGTGGAAACTTGTCTCTAAACCGTTAAGAAACAAAGTTTGGAAACAAAGGCATGGCACTGGCTTTAGACCCTGAGGCAGTGTTTGTTTATACATAATTGCAAATGCAGATGGACATGGCGGCAGAAGTGAATTTTAATGGTCTTGTGTGTCAGTTAAATAAATGTGGCCTCAGAGCTATTAGCGAGAATTCTATTTCTAGAAGTCAGTACAAACTGTTCGCTCTATTAGAATGATGTTGGAAAAGAAATTTTTTCCTTTCCCTGTATACTTTGTCTTCCAGGGATTTTCCTTATTTATGACTGCTGCACAGAGACAGCAGTGATTTTGTAGGGTATTATAAACAGGTCACAGTATTTCATGCAGTAAGGGCACAAAGGCTCAAGTCTTACACAGAGAGAAATGTACCTGTTCCCTAAGCTTCACCTGAATAGCTGTGAGAACAATTGTCAAACAGGACTGTCTGAAAAAGGCTGTTTTGACCCTGAGTTCAGAGAAGCATTTCTTGTAGAGTAGACCGGGGTAGTGTATAGGCAGTGACTGGCTAAAAGACTTGGATGGGAATCTATTAATATTACAACACATTTAGTGTTTGTTTGCTACGGTTTTTTTCTTGTTTGCAAGTGTGTAAATTCCTGTGGCAACTTAAAGTTATTTTATTAATCACTTTAAAGTGAGAAGATATTGGGGTGTGTTTCCCACTCATTAGTTTCTTCTCATTTACTTGCACTTTACATGTTACTGAAAGTGAGTATAACTAGCAGCGAGTTGTACTGGTTACATGGACAAGATTGTATTGCTTTTGTTAGTAACTCTCTAAATTGTCACTTAGAAAGATTTGACAAAGTTGCTGTGCTTTCACCTGCTGCCAGCCCTGTTCCTGGGGTATTTCCTCAAAAGCTGGGATTCAGGAAAAAAGGAAGCTAACCAGATGTTTTTCTTTTCAATCCTTATTCTGCAGCTTTCCTGTAGGCATTTTGTTGTTTGTTGTGTGTGTGGGGAGAGTTGTTTGCGTTTTTCTTAATTTTTAACTTATTTTACTGTGAGAAGATAAGACAATCTAGCCACTAGAGCTTATTGTGTTTTTTTTAAGTAGTTTTCTGGTTTTAGCTGAATCATGACATTTATTGTATCAGTTTTATGGGAATTCTGGTGCTGCGGTGTATAAAAAAAAATGCAGGAAGACTTACAAAAATACTATTCACAGCATCATTGTGGAAGCTGCAGTGATGCAGTTACTCTTCATATATGCTTGCATGGATTTAATCCATCTGTGAGGAAGTGTTTTCTAACAAAGTGTAATTATCTCATTTCTTTTTGGTGAGGTCAGATGAGAATTTCTCTGGATCATATAAATGGGAATCCACTGGTCATTTGTGAGAGGATTCTAAGATACTTCAGATGGAAAAGGTTTTTCACATAGCTGTCCTCTCATATCCAGTGCTGAAAAGCACGAAGAGAAATGTTTACCCTTTGTATGATGTCTTAGTGCAGATAAAGCTTCCCACACACTCCTGTCCCAAAGTGAAGTCTACCTTTTTCAGATTTCTTTTCCTACTTCACAGTTATTTGAAGACTTTAGATCCTGTCTTATCTTGGTATAGATACAGACACATAGCTTGAAGGTTTTAGTTGTTGAACCAAAGAGAATTTTGCAAATTTGCAAGAATCCTTATTATTTTTTTTCTCCTAAATTAATTTCTTTATGGAGTACAGTTTTCTGTCAAGATCCTTCAAATTACCCAAGTGTGTAAATGTAAAGGAACAGATTTCTTAATGTTAAGATCTAGACAGTTTTGTTTTATGACTGCCCTTCAAAACACCAAAATCCATCTGCAACAACATGGGTAATTAATATCTTGTTACTATTTGGGATTTCCAGGTATGTCACTAATTATATTAAAATATCCCATAATAATTACAGTGTAGAAGTAGTTTCAATAAAGCTTTTTGTATAGCATTAAGAGCAGGTCTTCTCCTGTTGAAATGTTGACTCTAAAAAGGGATGTGGAGGTAAAGGCAAGCCAGTTAATGCCACTTTATCCAGTGTGACTCATGTCTCATTGATTTTCCACTTGAGGAGTAACTCTGGTGATCAGACTTTTGTGTACTGCTTCTAGGGTATAGCTCATATTTTAATTAAGTAGCGGTTACATCAACTGACTTTTTACAAAACTGTTGTTAGATGGTTGCGTGTCTGTATTTGGCCAAAGAAGTTCTCCCAAAGAAAACATTTCAAAAGCCCAGGAGATTCTTCAGTGAGAAATGAGAGAACTCAGTAGAGGCTTACTGGGTAATATTCTTGGTACCGTTTCCTGTTTTGATTCACGTGTCACTATAGCTTTGTTATATGACTTGTACTCAGTAATCATGTGGACGTTTCTTCTGATCTTGCATTCTGTTTGTAGGCCTGATTTGCAGAAGTGGCATGAACTAGAATTGAAGTTCTGTCTGCTGATCCTTTCTTAAATAATGTCTTTTACTATGCGTGGGCTACGGTTACAGTTTTCCCTGATTAGCTCTTGCTTACTGCTTTGACATATAAGTTTACTTTTCTTATACTTAGAAATTAACTTCCGTTGAAATCTGGACAACTGTTTGTATTTTCCACAATGAGAAGATATCAAAAAAAAAGCTCAAGGAATTTTATCAGTAGCAAATCAGAATGTAGAAAGATCCTGTCTTCTTTTCTTTTCTTCGTGCCACAGGTTCTGTCAGTGAAGACCTACATCAGCTGGATTTCAGTGAATTTTTAAATAGCATTTTAACAAGTTTTTTATGTTTGTGTGAACACTAAATTAGAATTAAAAGAAAGTAAAGTGGGTAATTCTGTGACCCCTGCTTTGCAGAAGAAGTCTTGAAGAATGTTTCCCCCAAGTCCAGTGTCATACAGGTTATAACTAGGGAATACAGATAGATGGAACTGATTGAATTATTTCCTGTGCATCAATTATAAAATATTTTTACTTCCATAATGAAAAGTTTAGAGATGTAAGTTAAAAGAGCTTACAAAGTGTATGGGATGGCCTGAGAGTAAGGCTTCATGTTACCGCTACTTATGTAGTTGTGACCACTGCTTTCCACTGTGCTCCTTCAACAACTAGAGTAAGACTGTTTAAGGAGCTGAAGCAGCAGAAAAATGGTGAGTCTTTGTAGGAGTTTTTCTGAATCAGCTCAGTGTGTGATGGGATTGAATTCTAAAGTAAGTGCATGAGGAACATCTGGAGGATGCATCTGAGAGTATACAGGGCAGTGGGATTGCTCCTTGTAGATGAAATCACTTAACAGTAAAATGAAACTTCACTTGGGATGTCTTGTTGACAATGAAAGATAGACTGATTGAGGGCGCACCAGAACATGAATCAGTCCTCTTAATGAGTGAGATGACTTAATGGGTGTGGTTTTGTTTGTTTTGTTAGATCTAAGGAAAGTGGCACCTTGGACAAAGAAGTGAACTGAGGGCAGTAGTCTTTTGAGAAGTACTTAAATAGTTTTAATTTGAGAAGGCGTGGAGAAAAGAGCACTGCAGTAATTAGGATGCAAAATTACAAGATCCTCATGAGAGTTAACCTCTTGGGTTAGGAGTGTAAGTCTTTCTAAATAAATCCAATTACTGAAAGAGGATTCAGTGAGTGAAGAACATGTTTGTGGTTGGATCTTTGTAACCTTCATTGTCAGTGAATGTGTAACCTTCTATGTAGGTCTCCTGGATTAGCACAACATACTTCTAATTATCTTTCTGTTAACTTGCACATGGATTCACAGATCTCTTCTAATTGCAGAAAAAAGCAGCTATGCTGTATTAATAGTCTAGAGATGAAACAGTTTAATTGTCTCCTGATTTTGATTTCATCACTGTCTTTAGTCGGAGTTGTAGAAGGATCTAACAAAATCAAGTGAATGGGTAATTAAATAGAAGCAGAAACTAATTTTCAGAAATGTGAAGTAATGCATCAGAATAAAGTTACGTTTTGCAAAAAAACCTCAGCTCTGACTTCAAATTAGCTATTAATGTTTAGGAGAATGTTCTGATAGACATTTCTGTACAATACATCAACTCATCTTTCACTAGCTGTCACAGAAAGTAAATAGTTGAGTATTATTAGAAAGGGGTCATAACATAAAACATTACTATTCTGTGGTAAAAATCCATTGACATACATAGGCCATGTTTTGAATATGATTATGCTACACTGTACTGTTTGCTGGACTTACTACAGAAAAAGGCAGCAAGAACAACCAAAGCTTAGGGATAGCTTCTCTGTGGAACACCAAGGACATAAACCAAATAAAATATCCATTAATTCTGGGAGTGTACAGCAGAGGTATGTCCTCATGTGTTCCATGCCGTACATTGTCACTGTTTTTCAGTACTTTCTTTTTTTCCAGATACAGTGAAACTAATTCTATAAAATATAGGGACTTTACGTGTGTTGTCAAGGATGGAATGTATTTAATTGCTTATTACCCTAGGAGAGGCAATGTATCATTGAGTTAGCAGGACTTAGTGTATTTAAGAAATGGTGAGAATTGCTTAGGGGCTGTATTCTTGCTGTGTTTTTGCTGCTGCTTTTATGGCTACAGGTTTATGCTGTGGGTGATGCACTTGTTCATAGCTGAAGAATTTAATATTTTTATGCAGAAATTTTAAATGAAAAATATGACAATCTGTTAATTTTTAAAAAGATTTAAAAAGCTTAAACAGTTTTATGGATGGCATGTAAATTACATTTTTCAAGCGAATCTTAACACTTGATGTTAGCTCTTCAAAGGTACTAAGAAATAATCATAGCACTTGTTCTGATATCGAACTGTTAAATTCCTTAGAACAGTTTGAAAAAGCTGTACCTTGTTCAAAAGTGTCAGCAAGGCTTTTGTATAACATCACTGGCTAACAGTAAATGTTTTATTATTTAAAAAAAAAAAGCTATGCAGACTCTTCTGCTTGTTACCTTTACTCTATAAATGCAAATGTCCATATGACTATCAAAGTGAATAAACTGATTTCTAACTGTGTAACTGCCTTTATTGATTATTTTCAAATTCATTCTGTAAAGATTCCAAACTACATCTGCATCAAACTCAGAAAACTACTGCTCAGGTTGGTTCAAAACTATCAGGAATTACTTAGTTAAAAAAATAAAATCAGAAAAGGCAAGATGCTATTTAAAACCTTTAAGTGTTATATGTGCTGTTACTGTAGATAAAACTGTAAACATACAGCCAGGTCCCTAATAGAGTATCCATGTGAACCATCTCTGACACTGCAGTTGAAAAGCCAGACTTTATTTATGCAGTACCTTTCCAGGATTCATAATACCATGGATCTTTTCAGTTTATCTGTAGTCCTGGAAAATGTGTATAGGGCAAGTCATAAAAAGTGAATCGGAAGGAGAAGGTCCAAGTGAAACACCAAAATTTCATTCTGCCAGTGAAAAGTACAATTGGAAGCAGTCAGGAAAAAGTTTCAAAACTGCAGTTGCTGTGAGAGTTCTATTGTGCATCAAACTTTGCAGCTTTTCTTTTTTGCCAGGCTATAGGTTTTTATATCCATTTGTAAAAATGAAACATTGGAATTCTCTTGGATGCTAAAAATTTATGGGAGCTCAAGGAAAGACAGGGACTATTCATGGAAGAGAAATCCACTGAAGTTTAGTAAATAGAAATCACATATGACTTAAGAGGAAGTAGTTGGAAGCTATACAGCAGCTCTTTCCTAGGCATCTGCATATGTCTGCTATTGGAGATAAGGTACTGACTGGATGGATCTTCGGTCTGACTGAGTGTGAGAAAAGAAATTTGAATTTAATAAAGTTGACAATGATGTGTTAGTTTTAAAGTTAATGAGGAAAACATTTTGTAAATACATAGTTCACATACAAGGAGAATTGACTGAGTATCACAGACTGCTAGAGGTTGCAAGAGACCTCTGACGATGATCTAGTTCAACCTTCTTGCAAGAGCAGGATCATCTAGAGTAGATCACATAGGAACATGTCATCATGAGTTTTGAATGTCTCTAGAGACACTCTATAACCTATCTGGGCAGACTGTTCCTGTGCTAGAGACTTGACTCCTTATAATGTGTGCATAAGTGAAAAATGTGTTGATGTGCTTAGGTAGAAATAGGAAAGACCCTTTTGCTCTGTAAGTGTAGTGCAGCATCTCAATATCTGGAGCATGAAATGGATTCTGAAAGAGCTTGATAAAATACTTGGCAAAGCGGAAGGGATAATGAAAAAGGAACGACTTTTTCACTTTGCAGGCAGTCTTTCATTTTATGCTTGTAAGCATAGCTTTAGAAGTCAATTGTCTCATATTGGTGCAGGAAATCATAAACTTGAGTATTACAAAATAAAATAACCCTGAAGAGCAATAATAATCAAAGCACAGTACCTGGGTATTACTTCTATCTCATCATTGAGTCAAAATCATGAAGAGGGTAAACTGTAATTGCATTTCAGCATGGTGGCGACAGGTTAATGGTGGGTTTAGAGGAACAGTGTACAATCTCAGAAATGCCTTGAAGTGCGTTTTGTATCTACAAAACACACACATATTATATATATATATATCTCAAGATACCTGGATTAGAAACAGCTGATGTCTAGTTGTACTGTGTGAAAAGTTCTAGTCTTCTGGCTGAATCTTTCAAGCTAATTAATGACTTTGACAGATGAAGAAAGTGTGAATCAGACTGGTCTGAGTTTTTACTGTTCCAAGGGCTGTAGAAACTGCAAAACCGATGAGCAAGTCTGCATCTAGATAAAAATGTAAGTGGAGCAAGCCTGAAGATTGTTTATCAGTGATCACAAAAAAAGCCAAAAACCTTTATAGTTATGGTGGTAACAAAAAGTATGTTTTTTTCTTGCAGGGTGGTAGTGACATTTTATGCCAGTGTTCAAACGAAAAAAAAATGTTGGGAAAGTGAGCAATAAGTAAAAGGCTGCGATTTCAAATGTAAATGTAGGCTGAACAGAAGTGTCTCTGTATTTCAGTTAGTACTGTAAGCATAGGCAAGGCAGAACACAGAAAACTGAATGCAGCATACTGTTTATCTGTGAATATACTGCCTACAATGACTTGCAGAGCAGAGCGAGAGAAGAAAGTAAAGGAACAAAACAAAACTGCGCATGATGCAGCCACAGTCCTATTTGAATTATGTGTGTTGGAATAAAAAAGGAAAATAAGCCACCAAAATTGAGGAAATTCTGGCCTGCTATGCTAACTGGAAGTAGTTGGGTGTAGACAGGAGCAGCTAGAGAAAGTAATGTAGTTGTTGAACCGGGACCACTCTTACAATAATGTTTGACTTTTAGATTCGTTTTATGTTTTAAATCAAGGCCTCCATTACCAGTAGATACGCTGTAATTAGAGGGAAAAGTATGCAATAATGTTCATATTGAAAGGTTTGGTGTCTGTGTGCACAGATGTGACAGGAATCAAGCAGAAAGTGACTGGTCACTGTTACTTTAAGATCTTTCTGAAAATACAGCTAATGCACTTTAAAATGGCCTCAGTGCCTGGCAGTTGAAACTTCAGAAATCCAAATAGACTGAAATGTGCATGGTCCTCTTACGCAGGACACACAGACTCAACAAAGACTTAAGAAGATCTAACTACAGAGGGATGAGAAGCATCTCTGCTTAACAAGCTCAGTGTCACTTGCAAAGCAGAATTTGGAAAGAATTTAACAAGGTGTAAGTTGCTGTTTTTAAGTGCAGGTATCTGCAGCCCTGCCAGGATGCCCAAGCAGTGGGAGAAAATTTCTGTCTGCCTCGAAGTACTCCTGGGGAGACAGGCTCATTCTCAGTGTAGATGATCCTGACATGCAGCTCACACAGCAGGAATGTGCTCAAAACATCTTTGCAAGAATATCTGCAGTGGCAAAGCTGTGGTGTATGGCTAAATGTAGCTACTGGTTGTGCTGCATTTTAGACCAAACAGCAAAGAGATAATTAAAACAAGCAATACCCTGGATGGGAAGCTAGAACAAAATGTAGGGACAGATCTATTTTGCCACAGATTGCTATTCGGAGAACTGCGGTGATGTTAACAATCTAGCGTAAAAGGTGTATCTGAAAAATCTCAACAGTTGTGGTATTTCAGACTGTTTCTACAGAAAATGCATGCTTCTCTGTTGATTGTGCACCAGAGACTTCACTCAGTATAACAGACAGTTGTGCAATACCATTTTATTGATACATCAAAGCCAGTCAGAGCAGCCATGTCAGCATTTAAAAGAACTGGGGCTCTTAAAAGTAACTGCCAAAGACAGGTAATTTACAGTTAGACTTGGTGATCTTAAGGTTCTTTTCCAACCTGAGAGATTATATGGCAGCAGGCTACTACAGTATTTAAATTCAGGGTTAAAGCATAGTTTGTCTTACAAGGTTAATCCATTACTTTCTGGAGCCCCATTAATGATATAACACATCTGTTTGGTTATATGGTGAGTGGTCTACAACTAAATCTATAGGATCAGATCACGTGTCAAGAGATACCTGTAATTGTTAAGGCGTGACAATGAATCTGGTCAAAAGATGCAGCAGGGCCACAGCATAGCTGTGACAAGCTTGGTTTCTTTTGATCATAGATACCACGATAGCTCTGGATTTGTTTCCCCATCCCATCTGTCCAGAGTGTGTTTTAAGCATTTAGAGTCATAATTTAGATCAACCCTCTTGCTTAGGCAAGAAGATGTTGTTTTTTCCATTATAACTGAGTAACATTTGAACTTGTTGACCAATTTAGCAACCCCTTCCTAAATTGATTGGAGTGTGAAGATTTCAGAAGTGTAGAATTTGCAGGTTTTGTGAAAGTTGGAGTCTCCTTTTTAAGGAGGATTTGAGTCCAGCAATTACCTGCTATACATAGTTTGTGCAGAATCGAGTCAGTGCATGTGTAGACAACAATTGGCCACACCATCCTTGAGTTTTGAAGATGATTAGAGGCAGGAACATAGTGTTTTCCATATTGTTGGATGTGAGGTGTGAGGTAGGATGTCTGGCAGAACTGGATTGCATTTAGGACTACCAAGACCCAAGCCATAGGATAGCAGTTTTACCAGTCTGCTTACAGAATAGCATCATTATTCTGTAACATAACTTCTAGACTGAGTCAAAGGTATTATCAGATGGAAAATAAGTAGCTAAAACATTTTTCATGAATGGAGATAACCGGAAAAGCATCCTTCTTCTCACTTTTTCTCCCTTTTGGCTACAGAGAGCAATTTAAAATTTTGATGAAAAATTGAGAAGAACCCCATTTTAATTCTAACACAACACTTGAAATATCTTACAGGAACCATTGCAAGTCTCATGTTCTTGTTTTTCAAACTCTCTGGTTTGCTGCTTGCATTAGTACCATGTGTCAGCACGTGTGAGCACAAGTCATGCAGAATACCTGCTTGTGTGTATGTAGTACCTGAGAGTTTGCCCTTATGATATCCTTCTGAGGCTTATGTAGTGGATGCTCTGGTTTTGCTTGTAAACAAGTGTATTTATTGTGTACTTCAAATGTGCACCACACACTGAAAATCATCTTGGATAGAAATATATTCTATACAGCATTTTATACATTGTGCACGTTGCTATGTAATTCATACAGTGGCATGTTTTGCAGTCAGTGTTATAAAATCAGAGAGAGTACCTATTTCCAGTGTAGTAATCTACAAAAATTAACAGTCTGGATTGTTTTGGGGCTTCTAAGAAAATAAAGGAGTGTGCTTTTTCTTCAAGTTCCATTTTGTCTGTAAGCTGTTAGCATGGCTGTTACGTACTTGATGGGTCCTTACAGTTGCAGTTCATGTGTAGGAAAAAAACCGTTTTATGCTTAGTATTTTCTGCATATCGTACTATTAACTATATTAGGAAATAAATAATATTTTTCCTGTTTAGTGGTATAAAGTTTTGTTCTAGCTGTTCTTTCACCTAGAATGATATAGAGTAGTGGGTAATTGAGGTAAGGGATTCTTCTTTACGTTTTTCTAGTAAGTTAGATGAAAGAGTACTAAGTAGTGTGTTGAAGTGTGGAATGTAGTTTCTTGTTCCTAGATCTTTGGTACCATCTTGCAAAGTTCTTGCCTTTGCTTTAGTTTCAGGCTGCACGATTCCACTCCTGTGCATATTGTCCTTTAACATGATCCACAAGAAAAACTGATCCATCTAGACCCATCTGCAAAGAAAAAGAGACCTATTTGCAGATTCATTTCGTAGTATAGTTGCACAAATAGTTTTGTTGACAAAGTTGTTATAAGTATTTGTGACAAATAATGGGAATGGGTGCCATGATGATGTGTTTATAGTAATTGTGACTAGGTAAGAAGCCAGATTCTGTCTGCTGCTTCTAGTTATTCCCAGTTCCAGTTTCACTCTTTCATAGTTGTGTTCTTTGTCTGCTAGTAGTTCAAGATTTCCAGCTTCTTTCTTCATTCAGCATCCACTTGTTTTGAAAATGAAGCTGCTCATTAATATTTAGCATTCCTCTTATCCTGCTTTCATTACACCTCCACCAGGGTTTTGTTCTCAAGATCTTACTCAGAAGCTTGGGAGGTAGAAGTACTTACTAATTCAAAAATCACATGTACCTTAAGCAGTCTTAGGTAGGAAGTTATTATTTTAAGGAAGAAAATGAGCATATTAAACTATCCAGTCTGTTTTTTGCTAGTCTTAAATTTTTGGTGAAGCTTGTCCCTTGTCGTTTCACTGACTTTTAAAACCTGTTTACAGTTTTTTTCTTTTTTCCTTTTGTATTTACTTCATCTTGCCATTGATACATGTAATAAAGTAAATACAAGTAGTCCCATTCTGCTAAACTGTATTTTGGCCATATGTAATATAATCCTATTATGTCAGATGTGACTGAATTGTTAAGAGTAATTTCTGAAAAGGAGCTTCATAATATTTATTTATTTTTACTTTTAATGCAGTTAAACTTTCTTTATAGCTTTAGATGACTTATTTTATATATGATTTTAAGTAGGATCTTTGTAGTGTCTTTTGGTGGAGGTTGTGTCTTTTCAATTGAAAGTGTTGTTTATTTTATTATTATGTAAAATGGGGAAAATACTGTGCCTTCTCTAGAAAACTTAATTCTTGGTAATGTAGTTATGCTAAGCTCAGTATGTGTGGGAAGAGATGCTGGCATACTCTAGACATGATAGACTGGTGAATGTAGCAATAGCACATTGCTAGGAAGTGGTATGTATTATATGTGGAGATAAAGCAGAGTCGTGATAGTATGATGTCTGTGTAGGATCTCTTCTGTTCAGAGGTGCTAATTTTTTTTTGTTTTGGGCAAAAGAGATTAGATTTTCCTTACATAACCAACTTTTGCAGTTACTGTTTTATACCATAAACTTTTCAATTTAAAAAAAAAAGTACTATTGTAAATAACATACTATTGCTCTGTAGAGAATTTAAAATTTGCTGCTTTATACCAGAGATACACCATGGGTTTTTACTAGTCTCAGGCACCTATCAATGTTCTTTTCAGATACACACTTGAGCAGTACTCTGCATACTTATATGCATAAAGTCTTCCTGGTTTTTACTGTGACACTCAGATTGCATGGTCTAGAAGAATGATAATGGTATAATGATTTGTATGCCATTAGGCAATCAATACAAAACGTTACTTAGGCTAATGTTCTGGAAGATGCAAAACCAGAAGATGTTGTTCTACCCTTTGCCAACCCACATGGTCATAGCATGAAGCATTGATGGGATCCAAATAATGATTAATGATTGCTTTATATGTGTGCTTAGTGAGCAAATGCACAAATTTACAACATTTACAAATGTGAAACATTCTCATAATAAAAGATATTGACAAGCAGGAGATTCATGATAACTGTTACACATTTTCTTTGTTAAATAGACAACTGAGTTATGGATATTTGTTCAGGTCAGACTCACCATTTTTAAGCTCTAACAGTCTTGGGAGAAGAGGAATTGCTTGAGACAGCCAATATTGGCCATTGGTTTCATAGCTGTGCTAAGGTAGACTAGTGTCAAGTTCTTAGTGAACTACTGTTTCTTAAAACAGTAACAGTGGCTAGTGGCTCAGATTGGTTTGTTTTGTTTTTTTTTTTTTCAGAAATTCTAAAAGAAACAGACAACAATTAGAGGTTCAGAAATGGGGCACACTTTGCTATATTCTTATGTAAAAGGCACAGGTATTTTACTAGACATCTGACACTGATTTTTAAAATAATGAAATAATGTTTTTTTAAAGAAAGTAATATACCTTAAGGATCTCAAGTTCAGTAGCAGAATGAAGGTATGATGCAGGAGTCTTATTACTGAAAAAAAAATATTCTGTAATATTCTTTCAGCCAAAGGCAGGCAAGGTCTCACTGATGTAGAGCAGAATGAAGATGAAGCAGGAGAGAGCAGTTACATGCCTGTCATGTTTGGTCTTATAAATGGTAACTGCCTTAATAACAGATACTGTTTCTGAAGTAATTTTGGGATTTACTGCAGTGTGGGACTAGAGTGCTAACTGCCATCAGGTATCCACAGCTGCAGTATCTGAACATTGGGAAAAGTTTTTACCACCAATGCAGTATTATCACTGAGCATGAGAAGAAAATCATTGTTAAATGAGACTGAGAAGAACAGGAAAAGAACAGATTATTTATCTCCAGTAGGACTATGAATCATTATACTTGAGATGAACAAACTATTCTATTCTGTTTGCTGTGGAAGGCTGTACCTACTATCTGTTTCCATAAAATAGTGACATCGAATGGAGATTTTTTCCTGTTGCAAGAGTCTGATTTCACTCCTTCAAATCAGCTTGGTTTTGTTGGCTTCATGTTGTATGTAATGTTAATACACCCATCATAAGTACCATATACATAAAAAACACGTCTACACAATAGTAGCAGAGGCTACAGGATGTGAATATTCATATTTTGACCTCTTTTACTCACTATGTCTTTTCTAGCTTAGGGCACAGTGAACGTGGTTTAAAGGAACTCCAAGAAGCATGTACTTAGTTAAAACAGTTGGCTTGTATGTGATTCCCAGATAGGCATTAGTGCATTAACCCAGTGAAAAAAAGGGGGTATTTAGGAATGAATTTCCTCATTCTGCTGTGTCTGTTGTTTTCCATCTCTATTTAAATATGTTTCCATCTCTATTTAAACATTCGCTAGCTTTGATAAATAGGTTTATGGTTAATTTATATAAAGATTTGTCATAATTATATGACTGCAGTGTGTATCAGTAAAGTCTGCCTAAAACTACGTAACACTTTAAGGCTTCTCAAATGCTAAAATGCATACCCTGAAACATGATCCAGTGCTGTAATCAAATTCTTGATTGTATATATGACATGTGTGGACAATTTCTGTAGCAGTCAAACTTGATTCTGAAGAAGCTCAGTACTGATTAATGCATTCCCTATAAGGTTTTAGCATAAGCACTCACTTGCTGACTTCTGCAGGTCCTTCACCATCAGAGACAAATTCAGAGTCTCTTCATTCAAAGTTTGGTCTCTGTTTAAGTTGCATTGTACTTTCACTTGTAGCTTCCTCATTTTTAATGTTTTTTTTTTGCAAACCAGGCCATGTTGTTTCTTAGCTGATTGTTCTTCTCTAGACATTGAGCCTTAATTGCTGTATTATTTATCTTAAATTTTGACATGATTCCCTGAAAAATAGCATAGACCTAAAGCTATAGTTTCCCCTGTGCGCCTTACTCCAGCTCATGAAGATCTTCTAAAATGTCTGGTCTCCAAAACACTAAATTATTCTTCCATTGAATTTCCTCAGCCTTGGAAGATACGGTTGTTGTAGTAATTTTAATTATTTATGAAATACGAAGAAATAATAGTACAGCTTTTCCAGAGAATCTTAGAATCATATATTGATGCAGGCCAGGGTGCTGTTGGCCTTCTTGGCCACCTGGGTACACCTCTGGGTCATGTTCAATGAGCTGTCAATTAGCACCATCAGGTCCTTTTCTGCTGGGCAGTTCTCCAGCCACTCTTGTCCAAGTCCGTAGTGTTGCATGGTGTAATTGTGACTGAAGCGTAGGACCTGGCACTTGACCTTGTTGAACCTCATACCTATGACCTCATCCCATTGATTTGGTCTGTCCAGGTCATAGAATCATTAGGGATTGGAAGGGACCTCAAAAGATCACCTAGTCCAATCCCCCTACCACAGCAGGATCACCTAGACCAAGTCACACAGGAACACGCCCAGGCGGGTCTTGAACATCTCCAGAGAAGGAGATTTCACAACTGCCCCGGGCAGCCTGTTACAATGCTACATTATCCTCACTGTGAAGAAGTTCCTTCTGATATTTATATGGAACCTCCTATGTTCCAGCTTGCACCCATTGCCCCTTGTCTTATCACTAGATGACCTTGAGAAGAGCCTGGCTCTATGCTCCTGTCTCGGTTTGGGAAGACAGGTGTCGGTTAGGGAAAGCTGGAGTTTCCCTCGGAATGGAGACTGTCAACCCCCTCCCTCCAAAATACCAAATTCTTTCAATTTAAAGGCCTTCAGGCAGAAGATTTGGGAAAAGGAACAACAATTCTTTATTAAGAACACTAAGAAAACCC
>VZRI01006590.1:135637-170548 GCA_013397515.1 Upupa epops | reverse complement strand
TTATCCAGGACTGGCTCCTCTCTTGCCTTGACTTCCTCTGGAGCCTCAGCAGTCTGGGCTTTGATATCAGGACAGCTCCTGGAAGTATAGTCGGAGGCAAAAAAAGGTGTTCGGTATCTCTGGTTTCCCTGTATCCTCTGTCTTCAGGGCACCCACCTCATTCAGCGGGGGGCCTACATTGCCCTAGGTTTAGTCTTACCTGCAGCATATTTGAAGAAGCCCTTTTTGTTGTCCTTGACCTCTCTTGTAAGATTTAATTCTAAGGGGACCTTGGCTTTCCTATTTGCATCCCTACGTTCTCTCACCGGAGCCTAATAATCAAGTGGCCACCCCCTCCTTCCATGACCTATAGACTTTCTTCTTCCTCTTCAGTTTGTGCAGTAGCTCCCCATTTAACCACGGAGGTCTTCTGGCTCCCTTCCTTGACTTCTTTCCTGTTGGGATGCACTTGTGTTGTGCTTCAAAGAAGTGGTCTTTAAATGATGTGATGACCAGCTGTCTTGTGTCTGCGTACCTGCCAGTATCCTGTCCCATGGAATTTTCTCTAGCAATTGCCTCAAACGGCCGAAGTTGGCCCTCCTGAAGTCCAGGGCTGTGATTCTGCCAGGTATTCTGTTCCTATCACATGAGACCCTGAAATCCACCATCTCATGGGCACTGCAACCAAGGCTGCCCTCAACCTTCACTGCTTCAACCAGACCCTCCTTGCTGGTGAGTACAAGATCTAGCAGCGCTCCTCTCCTAGTGGGCTCCTCTACCATTTGCATCAGGAAATTGTCACCAATGCACTGGAGGAACCTTCTGGACTGTGGATGGCTGGCTGAGTAGGTCTTCCAGCAAATATCAGGGTAGTTAAAATCCCCCACAAGAACCAGGGCCTGTAGTTGTAATGCTGTTGTCAGCTGTCTGTAGAAGACCTCATCAGCTTCCTCATTCTGATTGGTCCAGCAAGACCTGCCCTTTGGAAAACCCTGCAGTATGTCCCTGATCCCCTGGCTGTCCTGCACTTGCTGTGTGATGGTACTCAGCGTGAACCACTCTGTAATCTTCACTGGTACCAGGGTCAGGCTGACAGTTCCTGTAGTTGCCTGGATCTTCCTTCCTGTGTCATGGATAAGTGTCGCACTATGCTTCAGTTACCTGGGACTTCTCCTATTAGACAGGAGTTTTGGTAAATAATGGATTAAGGCTTGTCAAGCTTCTGCATAAGTTCCTTTAGCATTCTTGGATGGGTCCCATCTGTCCCCACAGACTTGTGAGTATCCAGATGATAAGCAGGTCATTACCTGCTTCCTCTTGGACTGTGGGCACTGTAGCCTGCTCTCAATCCCTGTCTTTCAGCTCAGGAATCTGAATACCCTGAGGGTAACCAGACTGGTGATTAAAATACTGAGGCGAAGAAGGCATTAAGTACCTCAGCCTTGTCCTCATTCTTGGTGATGATGTTCTCCTCTGTATCTGGAGGAGGTATCTGGAAGAAACTCATTGTTCCATGTCTGGAAGATTTAATCGTTGACTTGGTAAGCTCTCAGGAATACCATGTTCTGGTTTTTAAGCAGTAATTAATGGGCAGTCATTTAAGTGTATCTTGATTAAAGTTGTTTGGCATTTTTACCCCCAGAATACACTACTAAAACCTGACCAGGTAAAACCGTTTTTTTCCTAGCTTGGTTTCTTATTATATTTACACATTTTTTTTGTTGTTTCAAAAACGCTCTTGCACTCCCCAAAGGCACCTAGTCCTATGCTGCTGTGAGTAAAATAGGGTTGTTCTGGGGTAAAGAAAAATTTGAGGAGGATAAAAGTACAAAGCTAAGGAAAGTCTGACATTACTATTTCAGTTATTGCTGAAACTGATGAAATCGTTCTTTACTTATGAATTGCTAAAGTAATTAAAAATTCTGACACATTCATTTTCCTTCTAATTGACTCAATGCTATATTTTGTTTGGAGCTTTTTTCTGTATTTTCTGAAGTTACTGAGGTAAGAGATTTTTCTTGGATTGTGTTGTTTGGCTTTTGTAAAAATTACATCAAAATCTCTTGAATTTTGGTAACTACCTGTGTGTTTTTCCTGTCATTTAAAGCTGTCTGTAGGAAAAGCAACAGAGCCTAGGTTCATGTAACTCAACACATACTTCAGTATCAAAAACAGGAAAGTCAATGGTGAGAGGGGCTGGGGATTACACAGGCTGAAGTCACTGGTTATTGGAGCTCTATATGGAGTTCACCTTTCATTGTTTTCTGATTTGATTCCTGGTGCGGCTGAGTAGCAACTCTTCCATTTGCTCTTTCCTTTCAGCCATTTACCTCTTGGCATTTTCAAGTTTACTTCCTTGCCTTTTATTGTAGCAGTTCTTTCCTGTTTGCTAAATAAAGAAATTCCACTGAATAATTGAAACCTGATTTGATGTTGTTATGCATGTAATAGAAGGTACAGTGCTTCATGTGACATTGCTGTAGACATATCTTCCATTGTAGAATTTTACTGTAACTACACATAATTAATCACTTCTTACGTAGCTCAGTTTATGGTTTGAATTGCTAACTTAATGGGGAATTAGTTTTCTGCTCTTACTAGTATAAAATCATATGTAGGCTAAATGTAAAGAGAGCAATTTCCAAACGCTTTGGACATGCATAATGCAAATACAGTAACTTTGTAGAAGGCAAAATGTGAAGGAAACTGTCAGCTTGTGTTTTACATAATTAAGTTTATGAATTGTCAATAATAAAGTAAGTTAGCTGTTATGAAGTCAACAGAATATAATGGAAGATTCAGTAATCACTGTTCTATAGTGATTTATGGTGCCTCAGTAGTACTAGATATTCAAATTAAATGATTCCTGGTCTCATTTTTCAAGTAATAGCTGCTGGGCATTGGCACTGATGCACACATTTTGGAGGCAGATGAAAGTGTTGTGTGGGTTTTTGATCCATTTATTTATTTCTGGTTTCAGTATTATAATTGGATCACTTTCACTGTAAACAAGACAGTATAAGTTGTTCTCCTTGGGTGGAGAACAGGTTTAATGTGATCTCTGAAAAGCGTTAAACTATTATATAGATTCAGGGATTTAGAGCCAGTGTAAGTTTCAAGTTCTGCTCAGTTGATTAACTAACAGAAGTAATTGGTTTCACTGCATATCTAATTGTAAAATCTGTGTGACAACACATTTCATAATTCGTAAGTTGTAATAATATCTTGCATCTCCTCAAATACCTTTAGAGGTTTGAACATCTCAACACCTGAAATGCCTATTATGAATTCATTTGCTTGTACATCTTTAGTGTGATACAGTATATCCCTTAAAGATAACCAAGAAAGATAATTTACATTTGAAATCTAAGCATTTCATATTACTAATTACAGCATACTGTTCTTTATGTAGGACACCTGTAAAGTCAGTGTTTGCTTCTTAAAGCTGCTGGAACTCTTTATATGGCCTGTGGTATTCTTCTCAGTTTTTAATTATACAATTTAATGTCTTACTGATTCATTTGTCTTTTTCTCAACAGTTTTCAAAACCTGGCATAAACTACTAAAAAGGCCTTTGGAAGTCATTATGGATATCAACAGTGGTGACTGATACTGTTCATGTGGTGCTCTAAGAGTCTTCTATACAAAATGTCACGAGTTTGTATTTCTTCTAGTTTTACAATGGTAAGGTTTTTTACATTCTGTACTTAGTAAATAATAACTTCTTAACTTATGTGAAGTCCATTCATTAAGAACATAACATACCTGCAAAACCAGTAAAGCTTTCTGTTGTATTTTATTTCGAATGTCTGTTGTGTTTAGTAATTGTTTACTAGAATTTAGTTTAATATATTTATCTGCATTTGCAATATCAGTTACTCACCCTTAGCTGTGTTAGATGAAATGGGATATGTAGATGACCCTGGTTTTCATGTTTTGTTCAACTCCAAATGAGATCACTCTTCAGGAAGAATTGAGTTTGTGTGTTAAAGGGGAGAATACACAGGCAAGTTTATCCATATGGAAAATAGGCATAAAAAACCATTGCAGGCAACACATGGGATTTTTTTTTTCTCCTCAACTCAACTACTGATATTTTGCCCATTTGCAGTTTGTAGTATTATTTCTATGTTTTCTACTAAGATTGAATTTTCTGGAGACTCATGCATTCTCTTGCATTATTATTTTTTAAATGGATAGAATGGAAGTTAGTACAGTACCAGTTCTTTACCAGTATCTCCAGGAATGCAGACAGTACACTTCTACAGTCCAGTTTCCACAGTTGCACAAAATGTCTTAGTGCCTTATGTAGTTGTATCTAGAACTGCACCAAGTAGTACTTATGGACTACATTACGCTGACTAAGAAATACTGCTAGCATTATTAATTATCTAAACAGACAAGATAGTAATTACTGCTAATTCTCAAAAGATTTGTATTGCTTAGGAGGTTTACTGGTAGTGTTCTATTCTTGTCGGCCTTAGAGTCATCTAACACATGAATAGTGGATTTGTGTGGTTACGCTCTTTTGTTGTTGTTTTTTTCCCCTTTCCTTTGCTGAATATGAAAAACAGCAGTTGAAACAATTTTCCTCCATTTGTCTTTTTCAGCCTTTCTAAATAGCACGTAAAAGGTTTCATTCCATATTTAAAATGTTAGGTCTTCTCGTCATATGTCAGTTGAAAAGAATTGTAAAATCTGAAATTTGTGTCGATGAAAAAGGGAAGGTATGCCACTGTATATAAATGTAAATCTGTGCATTATCATGGATATTACGACAGGTTTTTGGTGATACACAGTTTGACACATCTGATGACACATTTAATTTTTAAAGGTGACTGGAAGGAAGAGATTGAACTAATCTCCATTTGAAATATTATTTTGAGATTGGAAAGGTTTGGGTGCTCTCTACATTTTCCTCTGAAATCCAAAATAGACGTTCAAATTTGGTATTTCAAACTTAACTTGGCATCTGAATTGACTTCAGTCTGATGTAGGTGGTGATTCATCTCACCAGCTGTATGAAAAGTTAAAAAACAGGGAAGCCTTGGGAAACAGCCTTGTAGTGCCTCAGAGATTATTGATAAGACAGTTACAGGCTTCTCACTGGTGTAATTGATGCAAAAATAAGCAAGACCCACCTGGATATGAGAAAAAATGTTTTCACTGTAAGGATGATTAATCACTTGAACAGTTTACTCAGAGAAATTGTGGAATGTCTGTACTTGGAATTTTTCAAGACCCAATTGGACAATGTGTAATAAAGTCTGAATTTAGTCCACATGTTTATTCAAGGAGGAGGTTGGGCTCCCGAAGTCCTTTTTGACTTGAATGATTTAATGATTCTGATGCAGGCATCAGAATTAATGACAGCAGCAATTTTTTTATTGGTGTGATTTGATTTTTTTTTAATTATCAGTTACAATGGAATTGTGATTCAGTGTTGTTATTTTTGAGTGATTTGTTTTCATTTTAAGCCACGAGTGAACAAGCAGAGATACTGTGTTAATAATTTCCTTAGTATGTAAAACTTAGTTTGTAACTGGAAACTGGGGAATATTAACAGTGTGACTTGATATCTCTCATTTGACCAGAGAAACCTACATAATAATACCAGTGCATTATATCATATGTGGAATACATAAAAATAGTGGTTTTTTAGTAACTGAAGCCTAACTGGAATATTTCAGCTTTAGTAAGGCATAAATATGAAGGACATAGACATTCAAGTACTAAAGCCAGAACAACCTCCCTCAAATGCCAAATTAGCTGCTTCGCAGGTTAGATGGGAAGCTCTTTTAATGTGTTGGAGAAATACTCCAGAAAGAAATGTTATTAATATGTTGCGTGGACAACTTGAGTTGTAAACTAGGTGCAATATATTCTTCAGATTTGCCACACTTGGAGTATTCCATCCAGCTCTGGGCTCCCCAGGTCAAGAGAGACAGAGACCTGCTTAAGAGAGTCCAACAGAGGGCTATGAGGTTGATAAGGGACTGCAGCATCTACCTTACGTGGAAAGACTTAGAAGCCTGGAGATTTTTTAGTCTGGAGAGGAAAAGACTATGGGGGGATTTACTTATTACTATATATAAACATGTGAGGGCTGGTCCTCAGAAGGAGACAATCTCTTTGCACTTGTGCCTTGAAGGGGCAGTGAATGTAAGATAGGGCACTGAAAGTACCACCTCAATACAAGGAAGAACTTCTTTACTGTAAGAGTTACAAAACACTGGACCTGGCTCTCCTGGCAGGTTGTGGGGTCTCCTGCTCTGGAGACTGTCAAGACCTGTCTGGATGTGTTCCTGTGTTACTTGTCCTAGAATCTGTGGTCCTGCTTGAGCAGAAGGGTTGGACCTGATGACCTTTAGAGATGCCTTCCACACCTTAATGATCTGTGTGTCTGTGTCTGCAGGTGTTTAAGTAATTTCTGACTGTTCTGTGTACATTTTTTTGAAGGTTTCCGAATGAGTGGATCATGAGGAACATACTTTAAAGACTTGCCATAGTATGGCTGCTTCTCGTTCTACTCGTGTTACAAGATCTACAGTGGGTTTAAATGGTTTGGATGAAAACTTTTGTGGCAGAACATTAAGAAACCGTAGTATTGCTCATACAGAGGAAGTTTCTCCCCATCCTCAAATACGATCAAGATCACCAAAGAAGAGGCCGGAGTCTGTGCAAACTCAGAAGGGAAATAACGGTGGAAGAACTACTGATTTGAAACAACAGAGTGCTCGTGAGTCATGGGTAAGCCCTAGAAAGAGAGGGCTGTCTACTTCAGAAAAAGATAACATTGATAAACAGACTTCGGAGAATTGTGAAAAAAAACAAGCCGAACCCGTGTCACCTGTTTTGAAAAGAATTAAACGCTGTCTGCGTTCAGAGGCACCCAACAGTTCAGAAGAAGACTTGCCTACTAAAACAGAGAAAGAACCATTGGAGCATAAAAGCTTAGTGTCGGACAATGATGCAGCTTCCACAGGGACTAAGCGAGCTTGTCGATGTCTTATATTGGATGATTGTGACAAAAGGGAAGTTAAAAAGGTGAATGTTTGCACAGAAGGATTTAATAATTCTGCAATAGTTGATGAGATCACAGGCTATCAGACTGTCAATGGAGTTGGTGAGAGAGACTCAAATTCTCTTAACTGTGGTGACTGTCAGCTTGATGGGAACAGTAAGCAAAGTAGTGGTGGTTCCTGTATGCCCAAGGACAAAACTGTAGCAGAAAACGGAAACTCATTTGCTCATTCTTCATTGTTGCTTAATAGCAGCAAGGAGGACAGTGTTGTTGACCATTATGTGCCTTGCACAAACTCTCAAGAACAGGTAAAGTTAGAGGACCACAAAATAATAAATGACTGCTTGCCTGAAGAGCATTCTAATCAAGCATATGAGCCAGCTACAGGGTCCTTTTCTGAAGTCCAATCATCTTTGTTAAGGGATTCGGAGGAGGAGGTAGATGTTGTAGGAGATAGTAGTGCCTCTAAGGAACAGTGTGCTGAAAACACCAATAGCAGCCTGAATGCTCATAATGACAGTGCATCAATCTCAGGTGAACCTGAACAACATTCTTCAGTGCTGGACTGTGTTTCAGCTCAAGTGACATCTATGTCGGAACTTCAAGAACACAGATACACGTTGAGAACTTCACCACGAAGGGCTGCCCCTGCCAGAAGTAGCCCTACTAAAAATAGTTCTCCTTGTAGGGAAAACGGACAGGTTGAGGAAAATAATCTTAGTCCCACTGAAAAGAATGTTCCTGTAGGTGTTAATAATATCAATGGATCTCCCAAAGAGTCTGAAGAAATTAAAGAGAATGAAAAAGAGAGAAACTGTAATACGGGAGATCTTGGGAGTGATGGACTGAAAAAACCACTTTCTGAGGCTAGGCTTGTTGCTGGATATGTACCTTCTGCCAAAGAGAGTGCCAACATCCACACTGCAGAGGATGATGAGGAAGAACCTGATGTGTATTACTTTGAATCAGATCATGTGGCATTGAAACACAACAAAGAGTATGTGTAACTATGGTAACCATGAATTCTGCTTTTGTTTCCTACCACACATAAATTAATACATATTTAAAGTACTTTCACAAAAATTTAAGTGCTTTCATATTCTTCAGTCTTTGTTTTTCTTCCTTGTTTTTACCTCGAACAAAAGTAAACTAGTTAATATGCAGTGTGGTACAGCAATGTGGTTTATACATTTCTAGTAATAAGAATTCTTTAGCCAGGATGTCTTGGGTTTTTTTGAAAAAACACATCTGTTACCTTAAAAAGCTAGCTTGAAACAAAACTACAGGAATTACAACCCTTAATTAGAGTATAGCTATTTATCAGCATATATAAGTGCGGCACATAAACTTAGGAAATAATCGTTCTGTTGTACATAAAATTTAAATCTGGGGTACATACTTTCTGAGTTACAGGAAACACTTTTGCTTATTGTGAGAAGGAAGATAAATTGATCAAACACAGCAGTTTGAGAACTTTCTTCAGGGTAGATTGTGTGTATATTGCTGTTTATCTTCATTATATGTAAATACGTACATGCTCTAATTATTAGGAAAGAACTCTAACTTGGTTTTGTGTTTATCGTCCACAAGTGTGTAAGTAGAACTTTGGTAATTAGACATTGGTGGTAGCTATGAAGGGGATTCTTGAGACAGAATTTTCTGAGTGAAAAAAGTTTCCATGGAGAAGATTTGTCTTCATAGGATAGATCAGGCCGCAGTTTTTATTGCACAGTCTTTGCGCACATTGCTTTGGCTTATGTTTTGCTATTTAAGAGATTTTCAACATTTTGCTGTGAGCGCTGACAGGCTAAATGCAGATATCTTCAGTTGTTTTAATATGAAGAGTTAAAGCACTGATTGTAGTTGCTTAAAGCAATCACTGCACAATTATTACGAATATGCGGCACAAAGCACAGATGATTTTTTTTAATCCAGCAGAAGTTTGACTGGGTTGTTTGATTGTTTTTTGTATTAAGAGTTGCAATATTTTTTAAATTTAATTTTTTTCAATGTTGGATATGTATAAATTATTTTAATCTGAAAAAACTGTGATTGAGAGCATGTCTCAAACTATGATTTCAAAATTCTGATCAAACATCTGTAGTTTCAGCCATCAGCCCAGAGTATATGGTGTATGGACTCATCCCCTTGTAGGCAGAGAGAAGATTGTGGTTTTCTAAAAGGAAAAGTGCACTGTTGTTTTCTGATAGTTTGGTTATCTGTATGACTTCACTAGTTAATGTTAGCACAAAGATACGTTAGTAATACATCTTTTGTATTTACCAGGGAAAGAACGGCAAACACTGTATCAAATTTTTTAGAGGTAGTCTCAATTTCTAATTGTTTTGAATGCCATTTTAAAAAATTAAAATTTGTTAGTGCTGTAAAACAAGTAATGCTTACAATTTAACAGAGGCTTAAATTGCTCTTGAAAAAGTATCAGGATTGTGCCCTAATGTTAGGTTTCATGTATATACAGTTGCTCTGAAGATGGAAGTCATTGTTCAGTTTGGCAGCCTGTTGATGGAAGCTAGTCGGGAGCTTTGGAAATTCTAACTAGGACTTAGTAGCTTCCAGAAATGTGTTGCCTGAATTAAGAATTACTAAAGAAATTGATGTTATTTTTATCCTGTTACAGTTTATTGTACTTTGGTGGCAAAAAAGAAATAAAACCTAGAATTCTTTTCTAGGCAAAGAATAATTGCTACTTTTCAGAAGAGAAGTATGCTACTGAAGGTAGCGTTAGCTGTTTTTTCTTTTGTTTAAGAAAATTATGGGCAGTCTTTTGTTGTTCAGGTTTGCAAGAAGAGCAATCTAGTATTATGGTCATTCTCATGGTAATAGGGACCTTCAAAGTAGTTAAGTCTGTGTTTTGATACTTGAACGAAGTTGACCTTTATCTGGAACTTCAGTGTTCAAACATTAATCAAATATATTGCTCTACAATTTTCCAATTTTTAAAAATATCAAAGTTCATTAGAGGATACTCCATGTGTGGTACAGTTCTTGAATAGTATCTTAATTATACCCTTGTTTAATTTCATTTGATACTTCACTTACTAAAATGTTAAACTACAGTAGATCAAAGGGGTTAACAGAATTTTGCCTGATGAGTCAGATACAAAGAATGCCAAGGTAATACTTGAATACTGTCAGGTAAAGGCTGTTTGCTTTGTGATGTTTCCAGTGTGATGGTCTCTGCTTATTAGATCTTCAAGTGGTACATAGCTGTGTTTTTCTGTCCACTAGTTTGTGATTAGAATTGTCTTTATGGATTATTTTTAATATGGTTTCTATTTCTATTCTCTTTTAAAAGCAAATCTAGAAGGACATTGTCATCTTGGCTATGTTGAGGAGATTTCTCCAACAGTGCATTTATAAAATTCCTTGGTGTTGTAGAAGTGATTTGATACATCTGTAACTAAAATTGCCTCTTGTTACAAAACATGGAACATACAGAGTCATAGACCTGATTTTCATAAAATACCAATATATTGAAACATGCAACAGCTGTTGATAAGGCTTGCTATAAGAAAGACAACTAAATGTATGTTGTGGTACTTCGCTATTAATTTTGCTTTTTGAACAGTCAAGTTTAAAAAGCATTCAGGTATTAAGAAAATAATGTTATAGTAGAAAATATAGTCATCTCAGAAAGCAAATGATAGAATATTATTCACAAAGAAGGCTGAAATAATAGATGTTCTAGAAGCTGTTTTAATAAACCGGATTTGTCCTAGAAAGAGAGATCTGAGATCTCTAAACAGAGGTTTGATCACAACATAGACATTCTTGCAGGCAGTAACTGACTAATCTAGGGGGTTGTATAATTGTATTGTTAGTGTTAACTTTTCTGTTACACGATTTCAGTTTTTGTGTATTACCATTCTTCTCTGAAAAATACGGTTTGCTGCATTAGAAATTAGGGTGTATGTTCTAGCTCAGAAACTTTCCATTTTCTCTTGAGATATTTTCATTCAAACTGTGCTCATTAAATTTTTTTACACTGCTTGATTTTATATGTTGAGCCTAGTATTTTACATATGTCTTTCCTCGGGAGTTTTTGATACCTGTTTGCTCTATCTTTTTTAGTTTAACTCTTCCTTACAGTGCAATTGCTTACTTTAATATCTGTCTCCTACAGCATGTTATTCTCAGTGCATTCTCTCCTATGCCCAGTGTTTCATCTAGTGCCACTTTCCCTTTTTTTTGGATTTCTTCTTCCTCTCTACTGTCTTTGGAAATTCACTGGGTTAGACAGGTATTAGATTGCGTGAGGGAAAATTCCGTTTTTAACACAGCTCTGAGTTCTAGATGAAAATGTAACTGAGGAATTGAGTTTCCATGTGCATGTAATGCATTATACAGTCTATTTCTAGGAGCCTGTAAACTGTGGTTACCTTCATAGAAACCACTGAAGCCTGTAGGTAATCTCACTGAAATGAGTTATACATCTGTACTTGCCTACAGGCATTCAGTTGCAAGAGTTAGGACCATGCTTTTGTCCAGTAAATAGGTGTTTTCATATATATCTGAATCCATATTACAAAGTTAATACTTTATTAACCATAATAGTTGTACTGACATTGAAACTGAAGACAGATTAAAATTAATTAGTGCATTTCTTAACATCCACTTTTATAGATTCTTACCTACTGTGGGTTGTATTGTTAGAGAGGCCTTGGAAGACAGAGGACCCTGTAGGATTATGCAGTCAGATTTCATATATAATGAACAACTAATAGTTTAACTGTTAATGCTTTTGGATGCACTTTTAATATATGAATGTGGGAAAGAAAAGAAACATCTGTGGGTTTGTACTTTGTTCACGAATGTTTCTGCCTAACAAATTACATTAAAATATTTCTCCACTTCTGTGGAGAAACTTACAGCATTTAATTCATTAGAATCGGGTCTGGTGCCATACCAGTTACTCTGATTGAGTCAGTTCTCAAATCTTTCTGAAGTGTGACTTTTAACATCATTCTGTAACAGTCATTTTCACCAAAACACATTTCTAATTCTACCATCACCATGTCTTTTTCCTTAACTGGATGACAGTATTAAAAATTAAACCACTTCTCACTAATACATTGTAAGATAAAATCACCCTATCTACATGTATGTTGGGTAAGAATACAAATATTACATCGATTTTCTAATTTGTCCCCATAAATGGAGATAAGTGAGATAGCCTAACATTCCTTTGTACTAAGTTCACATGAGTAGCTAATACTATAGAATAAATTACTGTCTTGCCTTTTGCCCTTGTCTCATTTTCTTGTAAGATATAAGATTTTAATGTGAGGAGACTGTTTGGTATGTTGTTTCACATTAAGAAAGGAATAAGAGGAATTAGTATAAGTCAAGTAAACCAAGTTTTTTATAGTGGCAGTGTAATCCATAATGGGGTCAAAAATTTGCAAGATGTTAACTTGACAAGATGTTTTGTAAACACGTAACCTTATACTTTATAGAATATATCATGAACATAGAATTGGAGATGTATATGTATTAGTCTTGAAGAATAATGGAGGATAGTGTTCTTAAAAAAATGCACGTGTGCCATATGTATTAAATTTGCAATGTCGTTTAATTCATCCTTTGTTCCACAAGAGTGCTATGACATACAATTATATTTTTCTGAAACTATTAGCGTAAAACATAGAACTGGTACTTTTTTCAGAGACTAGTTTCTACTGTCTGCTAAGTTGGTCTGTGTTCTTAATAGGTATTGCATTTGTTTTAAGTGAAAATCACATTTCTTGTAGAAATTGAGTTCTGCAACTAGTTCATTTGAAAATAGATATATAAATAAATGGTAAACTTTTGAGTTTCTCATCAACTGCAGTTTGATATTGTAGATGGTTGTGTTTAAAACATATTGTGTTAGTGTAATGGGCATGCAACCACATTTATTGCTGAAATCCATATATCTCACACTAATATTAAGTATATTGAGAATTTCTTACTGGCAGCTTTATTTTTGTATCACATTTAATAAGGTCATGTGTATCTATAAATACTTATAAGTGGAAAAGTTTAAAAGTGACACAATTATTGTGGGGCTAAAGATTAAGATTTAGTTACTATTTTGGTAATCACAGATAATGTTTTATAATTACACAAACAATTCAATAAATGCTAAGTAATAGAGCTCTTAATTTGCAAGAGAGAAGGCCTTGGGCATTTGCTGCATCTGCTCTTCTCTCTAGTAATATATTGACTTACTCTAGGAGCCATTAAATGTCAAGTACATTTGTCAAATTAATTTTCTTTCTCTGAACGTACTTAGCTTGCCATCAACCACAGCATAATCCTAGTGAACAGCATCATCAAACACAGAGCAATCCTCATTTAAATAAACCATCCTTTGGAGAGCAAAGCTCACTTGCATTTGGATGTGTCCTTTGCTCCTTGAATTCTCTTCTCTTGTATTTTGCCTGACGCTGGCTTTTCTGTTTCTGCCTGTGCTCTCACCTCAGAAAGCCTCTCTTCTAAGAGAGAGCATGAGCTCTGCAGCACAGGGCTTCTTCCCTGCTGACTCCATTCTTGGACTTCTGTGTTGGTGGATTGACTGGAGGATGTGAAGAGTAACAGTTGAATTCTACGTACCTTTCTCTTACAGAGACGGTAGTTGTGGATTCTTCCTCTCTCCAAACTGCGAACTTCTTTGATCATCATGGATCAAAAATCTTGGGGAGAAAATGCACAAAACATACCTGTCTTAATACAGAAAAAGCTGGAAACTTACTTTCCCACTTGCTGGTGTGGAAATGCTTGCCATTTCTATGGATCCATGTTAGTAAATTCATCTAAGCTGGAATATAATGTATTAATTGATAAATAGGAGAAGTGGGTTTGAGGTGTACGTAGGAAATGCCAGTTAAAAAAAAATCAATAGAAAATAGGAAACTAATAGAAAATGAGAAAACAAGCACAGCTATGTAGAGAGTAAGGCTCTGGCTCTGTGTTTGGCTGTCTTGTTCGCTGTGCATCCAAGGGGCACTTACAAATAGTAATGTACGATATGTCTGGTGAGATGACGTATAAGTTATATTATCATAGTTGCCTACTGATTAGAGGTGTACAAGTATTTAAAATATTAGTATAACGATGTCACAAAGAACATAGTGACTGGCATATGCTGTTAGAATGTAGATGTCTTTGCTCAACAGTTTTAACTAATCTAGTTAGAATTAACTCCATTACCAGGCTAAAGTATTTGAAGTTTTGAGGGCATCTCCATCATGAACTATAAAACTGAGTGGCTGTATCTTTTTAGAAAACAGTTGTATGAGCAGCACTTATTAATGTTTGGTTTAGACTCAGCAGTAAGTTCGAGGCAAGATAGGTATTTCTTTGGTACTAGAAAGTACTTATCTGCTATTTAACAGGAGAAAAGATCCTGATTTTTTTTCCTTTAATGGTTTTGGTAGGAGTAGCCAGCTGATTTTGGCATTCTTGCACATCTTCATTTTGATTTGTTCACGGTGAAGATGTGTTTTTGTATTGTCATACAAAATTTTGTGCTTCCAAAGTCAAGGATGAACTGTGGTTGTTTATTATAGTGAATACTAATTAAAATCTACATTTTATAAATTTTCTTCCTTATTTCTGAGTTCTTTCCCCTCTTCTGCCAAAAATCCTTGAGTGAATAGTTCTTTATGTTTCTGCTGTGTCAACATTCAGATTGTCATGATTGCATATCATGTTCTTGTAATCCAGTTTTGGTCTTTACAGAATTACAGATTACTGAGGCTGGAAAAGACCTCTAAGATTATCAAGTCCAGAATACTTGAGAGCGTACATTAATTTGTTCCTAAGGCAAGAATGTACACCTGAATGATCAGGAGTTTCTTCCTTGGGTTTTTGTAAAAACCCGCATAAACTGAACATGGAGTGAGTTGGAACTCAACCATCAGTGCTGTCAACTTTCACCAGTGTTTGTTTGTTTGTTTGTTTGGAAGATTTCTGTGCTTTTTTGTCATTTTCATGGTAACCTGGGTTGCTCCTATTTTGACTCTGGAAGAAAGGCCCTTCTTAATGGTTGTATTCTTCAGATTCTTTCTAGAGAAGGGTATCTAAGTGGAGATAGTGGAGAATTCTTGTATTGTATTACTTTTCTCAGTAATGGAATTGGGTCCATTCTCATTAGAGATGGTGACAAAGGAGGAGAAACATGGTAGGCTGTCAGACTTTCTGTGCCTCTCGTGAGAAAACTTTTACTGCCATTTCATCATGTCACTCCAAGCCTTGAAAATAGAGGAATGACAGGGACCTAGATCTTCCCTACTAAGTGTCACTGTTCTGCAGGCAAATACTTCATAAAGTGCTACTAAAGAAAGATCAAAAGGCTGTATTGTATGTGTTATCTGGAGGAGGACTCATGGATGATGTTTCAACCTGCCATGTTGACAACACCAAAATAAGTAACATTTGTTTAGAGACACAGAGACCTAATTGCTACTAAAAATCTGAAAACTTCCTGGAAATGTGAATATTTTGTAAAGATGCTTTTGTATAGCTAATTCTACAACCTAATGAGTGTTGTGGACTGTAGAGTAGATGAGTGGCCTTCTGTTTCTGGGAGAGTTAAGAATTTGGGAAAGAAAGGGATATTACAAGTTCCTAACCAGTACAGTACAGTGCAGATGCTTGAAATACAGAAGTCCAGAGTTGTCAAAGATAGAGGAAAGGTGAAATTACAATGGAAAATAGCTCTTTTGCTTTCAGGTCTGCAGCAGAATTTTCTTTTTTGGTTTACAGTTTGTTTTTTTCAAAGTGAAGGCCATGTAATGTGTTTTTTAGTTTCGTGTATAAAATGGAGATGCAGTTTATTTATTTACTTCTGAAATGTGTTGAAAAGTCTGAAGTACAAATGCTAAATAAAGGGTAGAGAAAGTACACTAAATTACAGAACATATAAAGACGTTAAGCTAGAGTGGAAAGCAGTTCCATCATGAGTTGCACAACTGGCCATAAGTAGGTTACCTTGGTATTATTGTAAGCATCAGTTAAGTGAAAACTACCATATGCTGCTTTCTTCTGGCAAAGGTGCTTTTACAAGTCCTGACAGCTTAGTAAGGTAGATCATCAGTATCTTCTGCTCCCTCATTGCTGTTGTATGTTTTTGTTTTCTACAAGTCTACCGTTAAATGTTCATACTCTTCCTTAGTGCAATAGCAGATTTTTAAAATCTCAGTTTGTGAGACACTATTGTGTCAAAATTACTGCATCATGGCACTGGCAAAGATTTGGGACTAGTGTTAAAAGCAGGGATCAGTATCTGATATTTTTGAACTGAAAAAAAACCAACGAAAAAACCCCAAACAAACCACTGAATTTGTTGTAATGAAAAGATTGTGTTTGATCCGACTTAAAAAGTTTCTTCAGTTTCCTACTTAACTTCTAAGTGTAATTAATATTTTCCTTTTCCTGTACTAATTTGCAGGCTTATAATATGTTTAATATCCTGTACTTTATTATCTTAGTATCTGATAAGGGATTGATTTATTTTTTCTGAGTCGTAGTAAACCACAATCCAGACTAATAAATGACTGAAGTATAAGAGAGCAGGTTTCAGTCTGTACTTTGCTAAAGTGCCAGCAGATGGCAATAAAACAAAGATTTGCTCAAATCCCCCAGGTTGCTGATACCTACTGATCTTGTGTCACAGCTCTTGGAAATACAAAAAACGAGTTTGCTTTAAAGTCGGTATTTCTTGTACATATATTTTAGCCATTTTCATTATGATAAATGCATACTCCTTCACTTAAAACTAATCCTATCTACACAAGAAAAAAATCAGTAATTCTAATACAAAATTCAAGTTATGCTACATACAGCATATTGCAAACTACGGAACTATAGAAATACTTTTAGTTTTGGCCTGATGAAAGTGATGCGTGGTATTTTATCAATTGAGAAAATAGGTCACTTTAATTAAAATAATTTCTTGCTACGAGTTTCCTTTGTTAGGAAGTGTCACTTGATAATTTTGTAAAGCTATTTTATTTTGTCAGCTCTTTAAAAAATACTGTATAGAATTGCATTAGTGATAAATACTTAAATTAAGGGAAAAATTGTCTTAACAGTACAAATGTTTTAAATTTTATATGGTTCATGCAGTGTGACTAAGATTGACTGAATAGTATGTGAAAGTTTGAGGTCAAGTTGTGTGAATATGTACATATTAAAATTTAAGAAACATGCTATTCTTAAGGCAGATTGACTTGATGGATGGATGGTGCATTCTAAGCCCATTGTCATTTTCTCATAGAGTGAAATAAAATCTTTGATGTAAACCTAGATGTTTAGATCTGGAAGTGTAAGTAATGTTACCACAGGCTGGAGAGAATGGGCAGGGGAAAGCATCTTGAAAGCAGATTTCAGAAAACTGGATCAAAATGGAAATGGGTCTCATTAAGGAGCTACACTACTTTAAAGCTTTATCACAGACAAGAGAGGAGGCTGCTGTGTCCCTAATCACTAGTCATGGAAATAACTTAGTGTAATAAGTAGTTGCTTATGGCAGAATTTCCAGAAATGAAGTTCTGCTATATGATGATTATTTTATGTAGCAGTCCAAAATAGTGGGGTAGTTATTGCTGCAGCAAAAGAGTGGAATCAAATCAGCGGGAGTCCTTGCCGGTCAGTCAGGCTTTCCTCATTATAACACTGGTCCATCAAAACCCCTCGTTAATCAAGGTTTTTCAGAATAAGGATAACTGAAGGTGTTTCTTTACTGTACTACACCAAATTATTCAAGTGTTCAACGACAAGATTCCTGACAACTAACATGATTAAAGAGTGTTTCAGTACTGGGATTGTGGAAACAGAATTGCATTCTGCAGAATGAAAGGTTCCTTACAAAGCAAACTGCTTCAGTTTTTGTATATGCCAGCAATTTAGTAATTAGTACAAAAAAACTGTAACTTTAGCTTTGGGAATATGACTGTGAGCTTACTCAGTAAGTGCATTTTTGATTGTTTTTGTTTTGGCAGAGGATGTGGTAATTTTCCTTGATACTTCCTTACGGATCTTTCAGAGAACATGATGTCACTGTGGGTGGATAATTTTGAGATAGCCACACTTTTACTGCCTTGTTGGAGAGTTTAGCAGTAGACTAGTGAGTTTCTTTTTATTAATTAGGCTTTTTCAGCTTTGGAGGATGCTAGTGCTACTGCAGGAGCTAGTTTGTGCTTATTTACAAGGAGCCTTGGAAAACGGACAATAAAACTGTAAGCCTTTTTTTTTCGCTTTTTCTTTCATTTTTTAATAGTCCTGCAAAATATGCAGCGTCTTTTGCTTAATGCAGCAGAAGTATTATGCTACTGTGTGAGACTTGAGAAGCCAGGACAGACAGATATTTTGAGAAAGTGCTCAACGTCCATGGTGTTACTCAGTTTACTGCTTTTTCAGATGAATGCTTGGCTTAAAAAATCATGTTGGAATTTGAAAGGACATACAGCACTTTGGAGAGGATGCAGTGCTGCAGTAAATCTGAAGTACTTCACTATTGACTGTGCAAACAGTGTATTACAGGGTTAGTACTTTCAGCTAGTGTTGAAATTCAGTTTTTCAACACAGAACTGAAATTCAGTAATTGCAGTTAGTGTTACTTTGCCTATTTTCGTGGTGAGGTAGGAGACCTAAATGCACATTTTTGTGCATTTCAGTACTTCTGTTAGTCATTTGATGAAATTGCGGTCTTATTCCTGGACCTCAAAATCTATTCATTCATTAAAACTGAATATGGAATTTAAAGTAAATAGGTCCAAGTTAATATACTTCTTCAGCAGAGATAAGAAAAGTGCTGCAAAATCTTTGTGTCTGAACGATTTGCTTAAAAAAACCTTTCTTAAATGACATCACTATAATATCACTGCATAGCCACAAATCAGTACCAAGGGGCAGGTTTCGCTATGATCTTGATATTCTTGTAATATTTTGCATATTGCCATGAAGACCAGATGTGCCATTTCTGAACCATTTCAATTCAAGTCCATGATGCCTTCAGTGAGGTCACACAAATATTTTAATGAAGGGAAGTAATTTGCATTTTTTTTTCTTATTTCTCACCAAATGTTTCTCTGTCCATTCAGACTTAATTACTTAAGGCCATCCCTTTTAATATGATTTCTTCCCCCACTTAACGTGTGTGAATCATTAGTAAACTCGCACTTCATCTAACTCACCAACATTTGGTTGCCCTTTTATGTATATGAGTATATTAAATGAAATTACAATTTTCTTTCAATTTTATTAGGAAAAATGACTTAAATACAATTTGAATAAATGTGGTAAAGTGGCACTCAGTAGAAGAAATGTCTTTAACAGCCTAGATGCATATTTTTGTGTGTGATGCCACACGTCTGTTACAGTGACTGGACTTAACTCCACAGTCCTGTGTAGAAGGCTTGGCCCCAGCTGATAGAAAAGGGCTGTCATCCCAGTTAAATCATCTCCTCAGGTATCATTAAACTTCCACGTTGTTACAGGTATATCTACATCAAAGGCTTTAGCATTCCTGCCTGTGTTCCATGCACGCTAGGCAATCTTCTGCATATGCATTGTCATATCTACCTGAGCATGGACAAAGGTTACCCAGCAAAAGCTAAGCAGTAAACAGACGCTATTTGTAAAAACCAAGTCAAGACCTGAGTTCCATATATGATTGTTATAAGCCTGTAACAATCCAGTGTTGTCTCAGTGTCATCACTGCTTTTGGAATTTACTTCTGATGTTTTTCACCTGTTCAAGAACAGACCTATTAATCGTCTTGCTTTCTGCAAACTTTGTTTAGAGGAAACTGGAGCAATTTTCCATTAGTGAAAATATTCCACTACCATTCCAGTATTAATGCCCTTTTTAACATGTGTTTTAGGTCTTAGTTCCATATAAACCTGAATCTGTGCAGGAAAAAAATAAACAATAATATGTTAATAGCAGAATATTATCCTGCTGTTTTTTAAAAGCTTAGTGTTACGGTTTCAGACTTCCAAACATATGGCTAGATTTTAGGCAGATACATTTGAGTGGAAAGAAAGTTACCTTTTTTCACAGGGAAACAGCTGTTTGATGTCTAGGTAGGAACTTAAATGGTGTGAAGACTATTTTACCTTGAGACTGTTGACTTCTCTTCACTGCAAGACTTGCCCAACTGTCACTGAAGTCTATTGAAAAACTTGTGTTAGTTGAGTAACCTCTGGATCTTTTCTGCAATACATATGGAATTCATTGTGTTAGGCTTTTAGTCTTGGCAATGAGAGAATAAAAAAAATTTACTGAAATACTGTAGTAGTGCATAAATCTTCCCTGGATTTATTGTACATTAGATTGCATTTTGTATTGAACAGAAGTGCAGTTGTAATACTAAATGTCAGAAAGTATTTTAATTAAAAAAGTTGCTATGTAATAATTTGTGATTAATGGGTGCCATGGTTAAGTACGTGATTCAGAAACTGGACAACTCTTAAAACTAATAAAAGGAATTAAATGTAGTTACTATTTTTTTAAAAACTGTGTGACAATTCTGTATGATTTTCTGTCTCTGAATTAGTTGCCCAGAAAACAGTTTGGGAAGTTTCTATTTTTGGGTACAAATAGGATAGTCACAGTGACTCTTAAATGTATCTTTTGAGTAGACACTCAAAAGTGTGAATCCTGGACAGCAGGTTGGAAGGAACACTGACATTTTCATTAACTTCTGTATTCTTAGAAGATCTGTTTTGTACCTGTTAACACTGCAGATTACTTATTCCTTGGTTTATTGTTAACATTTCATTAATGATTTTTGTATTCTGCCCAAAAGTGGGACTTTGGTGAAATGTTTAGATACCATTTCTAGGCTGCTTCTCTCCACCCTGTAGGTGATTGAGCAAAGCGTTAAAATTCTGAGGTAGAGTCATTTGTATTAGGGTAGAAGGTAACTGATGTTTGAAGTGGAAGAGAAATTAGTTCATTTTGTTTGTGTGATTTTAACTTTGTACGCAAAGGTTGTCTGTTACTGCTACAGTGAGAGTATGGCTAGGTTGTCCTTGATACCATATTGTTTTAGCTAGTGTAGAATTTACAGCTAAAGAAACTCACTGGGAGTGTTAATTGTTTACACTGATTTATATAAATTAATCTAAAATAGATTAGTATTTTTAGTATAATCCGGTAAGAATGTCTATGAACTTCTTCAGATAAGCTGTGAAATCTGGTAGATACTGGAAGATAATCATGGGTAGTATTTAGTTGGGGGGTGTCTCTTTTAAAGACAAATTTAGTGAGATGTTTTCCTTTGTCTCTGTAGTTATCAGAGACTGTTACAGACGATTGCTGTACTCGAGGCTCAACGTACTCAAGCAGTTCAAGACCTTGAAAGTTTAGGCAGACACCAGAGAGAAGCACTGAAAGATCCTATTGGATTTGTGGAAAGACTCCAGAAGAAGGTATATTAATGGGCTTTTCTAAGTCTTCATCGGATTTTTTTTTTATAACAAGAAATTTGTGGAAATCAGAGAATTCTATACATACTTATGTAAATAATGAGCCTAAAATCCTCTGTCTGCTGAGCAGAAATGGCCCTTTGTTTCTAAAACTGTAAGACTTCAAGATCTTCAGTGATCTTATAAGATATGCTTTCTTTCCTTCTTTCAATATATAGAAATGTAGATTTCTCAGTGTAATGTCAGTATTTTAAGACAATGTGAAATCTACAGTGACAGGAATTCAGTTCATAGTAAAGCATCAGAGCAGGAGTTCATAGCTTTTCTCGTGAGACAAATTAAGTGATGTGCCAGGAGTTAATTTGGTACAGCTCTTTTTAAAGAGCAGGAAATGTATTTCATAGCCTAAAAACAAAAAAATGAGCACTAGAAAACAAATCTCATTTCTGGATAGCGTAAATAGACTGTTGTCTGATGGATGAAAATTAATTTTGATGAGGGAACATTATCTTTTCAAGCTATAAAAAGATCATAGTAAAAGGAAATACTGTTCAGAGCTTGAACATTTGCTTGCCATGTAAACTAGTGGCACACACCTGGTCTTCTAATCTTGTAGTAATGTGTATTTTGGTGAAGAATGAGTTAGGTATTTTTATGGTACTTTTCCTAGGTTTGTAGAGCCTAGGTTTAGAGAGAAGCCTGATGTAAGCCCATTGGTTTCAGTAGTTGTCTTGCCATTAAATTTTGAGATAATAGCTTGCGTGAAGCAGTAGTGTTGCATTTGGTAATAATTGTATTTGAGAGTATTAATGGCAATTGAAAGTGTCTGGTCTGGTTTTGTCTCGAAACCAAAGGAATTATACTTCTAAGGCTGACCTTTAAATTAAGTAGTGATCTTTGCAACAGTTGTGGTCTTAAGCAGAAGACAGCAAAATCAATGTAAAATATGTGTATATCTTTGATGAGAAGAGTTTTATCAGATGATAAAATTGCAGATCCTACAGAAAAGGATTAAGAAGGGCACAGTTCATGGGCTAAGTGTACTTAAACAAAATAAAAGACAGACAGACAGTAACAGGATATTGAAGTCAGATACCTAATTTCACCTGTAAAATGCATACAGTTTTATGCTCAATAAGCCATCATTGACCGTGTCTGCTGCATATTTTATATGCACTGTTGTGTATTATTTTTAAAAGATGCATTCTCCTTAAAAAGACTATATGCATGGCACATTAAAAATTCTTATTTTGAGTACCTTTGTTAGCTAAGAAGCAGCAACAGATTTCCATAACTTTTCAGGATTTGTAGGTTTTTCTTTGGATATACAGCAATTGCACTAAATACTGTTTTTCACTTTCCATTCTTGTTTTTTTTCAGGTTGATATGGGTCTTCCATATCCTCAGAGAGTTGTTCAGCTCCCTGAGATTGCCTGGGACCAATACACCAGTAGCCTTGGAAATTTTGAGAGAGAATTCAAAAACCGAAAACGTAACAGTAGGCGAGTGAAGCTGGTTTTTGACAAAGGTAAAAGGAAAGCAGTCGCATGTTACAAGAATGAAGTGACCAGTGTGGAAATATAATAATTCCTTTTATTGTGTTGCTTACAGTAGGTATACCTGCACGACCAAAAAGTCCTCTGGATCCCAAAAAGGATGGAGAGTCTATTTCATACTCTGTCTTGCCTTTAAGTGATGGTCCAGAAGGTTCTGCAAACAGTCGTCCACAGGTAACTGTATTTTTAGTATAATCCGATCTGAGTATGTGGATAATCTTAACTATTTCTTCAAATGTAAATGTTGGTGATGATGTCATCTATGTACTTAATTTTTTAAGGGAAATTTTATTTAAGATTTTATGCATTTTTTTTCCCCAACTAGAAAAAGGGTTGAAATCAAGTTATTCTAACTTACCTTTTCTAAGCTTGTATTTACATATTGTGTTTGAGCAGATGATAAGAGGGCGACTTTGTGACGAGACCAAACCCGAAACTTTTAACCAGCTGTGGACTGTAGAAGAACAGGTAACTGGCAACTTCTGTTTTGTAGCTGTGATAACATACAAATTGTGTAATGCTGTTTAAAGCACTTAGCACTTCAGAGTCACGTATATATAGATACTGATTCTTTAACAACTCATACCTCTGCTAGGAAAAATTTTTTTTTTCCTGTCAATGTAGAAAAAACTTGAGCAATTGCTTTTGAAGTATCCACCAGAAGAGGTAGAGTCCCGACGGTGGCAGAAAATAGCTAATGAACTGGGAAATAGAACAGCAAAGCAGGTAACAAATAAAACACTTTGTGAATTCCTTTCCTTGACTTCTAAACTTTTTTTCATAAGCAATGATAAGAGATTATATACAGGTTTCTTTTCAACACTCTTTGTACTTCTTGAAGGTTTTTTTCTGTCAGAAACCCCACAATTCATAAACCAAGGTTAAAGAAGAGTATTTCTTTTCAATAATGTTAATAATTAAAGCAATAAAACAAACTTTGCTAAGAAAAAGGTTTGGCTGGTTGGACATTGTTTGTGTGGTTTTTGCTGTGGTAGTAGTGATTGTCAGTCACTGTATCCTAGCAGTTGATAGAGATGACAGAAGTTTAATTTATGGATGATCTGGTTTTGTGGGGTTTCTGTAAGTGGCGATAAATAAAAATATATTAGCTTTTCAGTAATCAGTTTTACATAGAAATATAATAGGGCCTGCATTTCACTAATAATGCAACTTGTTCTCATAGAGAATTTTAGAAGCGCCCCAAATCATGTGATAAAGCAGTCAAACCTAGTTCATTAGAGTTTGGCAGCATGCGTTTAATTCTATATAGCAAGTATAGTAACACCAACTTTTCTTAGACAGAGTTACTGTAGAGCACTGAATTTCCTCCTCCTCAGTACTGTAGAATGGGAAGTCGTGAATGTTCACAGATAAAATTACTAGTTCTGTACTGAAGCCAGGGTCCACAAAAGGACGCAGATATCTGCGTTTGTCTTGTTGGGATTTTCCACCTCATCTCTGATCATGTATATGCTTATAGGTATATTTCTCCATACCTGAAAAAAACCGAAATACATACTTTTTTCATAATTAAACTATGGGTGTGCAATCTATGCTTAATTCATCTGGCATTATTAGGAAATTTGAGTTTAGCTTGAAGTATCTGAACCTATTACAAATGCAGCAGCACAAGATAGGTGCTGGTTAAAGTAGTATGGCAGAGTAGACAATGAGGGTTTCTTGTCCCTTTATGCTGAACTAATACAGCAATGTGGACAAAACTTTGAAGTGGAAGCCTGTTGCATTTATCTAACACTTGGTCACGTGTTATTTTTTCTAGGTTGCCAGTAGAGTGCAAAAATATTTTATTAAACTGACTAAAGCTGGTATTCCAGTTCCTGGAAGAACTCCAAACTTATATTTATATTCCAAAAAGGTGAGACAATATTTCACCAGAAATTTGGTATTTATGTTTGTATTTAAGTGTAAATTGAGTCTAGATCATTAGTATTTTCAATAGTTTAAAGGCTTGGTTATTGCTGTCTTCACTAAGTAGTTGCAACTCGCATGCATTTCTTATTTAATAATAATATTTTGTTTCCCACTAGCAATTATAGTTAGGTGTTACTCTAGTTTCATATCAACATCTGTTAATTATATCTCTGTCAGATAATCTCAGGACATGAAGTGTCAGAAAAGAGCGTAGCAGTCAGATTGCATGCCGAACAAACAGGGTTGAATGATTGGTCTTGGGTTACTTTTTACTCATTTGTAAGTGTACTGTAATTGATCTGGAAAAATACAATGAGAACATGGTTTGAAGAGGGTAAGGAGCCCTGTAATTCATATAGCAGAGTCACCTTCTAATTAACCTAAACATACATAATTATGTGTAACTGAGCACACTGAACTAGCACAAGTGTAGGCATAAGACTGAAATCTTGTGGTTTGCTCTGATTTGCAACATACATGAAAATTGAAGTGCAGTGGTCATAAAAATTATCATTAAAATAGAGTATTTTTCTAGTCTTTGAATGGGTAAGAAAAGAATATAGTTCTGATAAATCTTAATTTGTAAAAATAAAGACTTATATTTCTGTGCAGACCAGTAATGTATTTTGATTTAAATAATGTGGTGATCCATTGAATTCTGTGTCACCTAACCATTTTAAATTACCTTTGTCTCATGTCTTTTCTTCTTTCCTCTGAGTATTATTATATTCCTCTGTTATTACAGAATGTGAACAGTGCTGCCAGACAGCAGTTCTCTATATTTGACAAATAGTGGGGATACTTAATCAGTACCCATGTGGCATTTTAACCACACTTTTCATTAACTCGAACAGTGGTCCATAAAGTTGTTTAAGCCCTACTGTTATGTGTGTACAGTGTAGCTAAGAGTAAAATTCGTAACATTCTCATATTGTAGTGATAGTGCTATCTCCAACTGATTTTTTTTTTTTTTAGCTTCTACGTAGAATGAATGTAATTCTGTCTTTTCACAGTATGATTCATAGTGTTATTGCCAGGTCATTAAGAGTAAGGTCATTGTACTCTGGTTCATAATAAAGTACTGTCTCCATACGAAGTACAGCAGGTGATAAAAATCAAACAAATAGTATATGTGGGGTAATCAAGCTCTTGGTCTGCTGATATAACTGTCTACTTAGAATACAGATTGGCAATGCTGTGCCAGGCTGTGTGTATTCACGAGTCTCCAGTGAAGATAACATAATGAGGCAGAAAAGAACTGCAAGGGGTACTGGCAGCCTGCATTGTGCTGTACACGTGTGAGCATGTGCATACACTGAAAACTGTGGTGTCTGCTTTATTGCCAATAACAGAAGTATCAGGTTTGGATGTTGATACTTAAAGTGCGTATCTATGGGAGAATAACAACCATAGATACACTGAATATTAATAATTTTGTCAAAGGGATGCTTCATAAGAAGGTGCTTGCATTTCTTCATGGGGATTATCCTGAATGCTTTCTTCTAAATGATTACTGGGGAGGTGAGAAGTCTATTCATTTCTTGAACATGCTGCTGAGATTATTGTGTGTATCTCCTCATAGGACATAATGTCTCTTCTGATAAGTGATACAGAAAATTAAACAGGAAGCATCAGTTTATTTTTCTGTGTAACCATTATCTACTATCAGTGAAAGTAAAACTGATACAGAGATGTGTAACTCTGGTATTTAGTTTTTCAATTACTGCTTATCATTTTCAGTTTCATGCTTATGTCATTAGTGCACCTGCTTTTAAGCTTAATCCAGAACATATATTTACCACAGGAAAAATTATTTTTTGTAACTGCTTGCTTTTCTGTAGTATTTTAGTTCATTCTTCACCAGAAGCAGAACCATGTTAAAAAGAGAATTCAAATCCTTAGTTAAATTTGTAGGCCATAACTTTATGCAGAACACTGCTATTATTTTAAGTACACAGTTTTCCTTTGTTTCCACATCTTAGTATTAAATAAAGAGCTGTTCTTTATTAACACATTGAGAGTCTTTCAGACTGAGATAAAACAAACTTTATAAATGGAAGTATTTTGGTGGCTTTGAAATTTTAAAGGAAACCAGAAAAGTAGCAAAATATAAAAAAGAATGTGCAAAAATTCAACATGATGTACGTTAGTCTTAAAATCCTAATTTTTATTTTGTGCTCTGTAGTTGTTCTGCAGATTGGAGGTACTGGCTTCAAATTACTTCTGCAGACTTCATCTCTTCCCTGAAGAGTGTAGTTACATTCCTCTGTGTGATCTTTGCCTTTCTAAACTGTGCACAGCCAAAATAACACTAGATCCCTCTTTGGAGCTTGAATCCTTCTTTAAAGATAAATGGTTATAGTATTATAGGTTTGTAACTGGACAGAATCAAATAAATGTTTGGGTTGGAAGGGACCTTAAAGCCCATCTAATTCCAACCTCCCAGCCATGGGCAGGGACATATCCCTCCAGTCCAGGTTGCTCAAAGCCCCATCCAACCTGACCTTGATCGCTTCCCAGAGGAGGAGTCCACATCTTCTCTGGTCAACCTGTGCCAGTATTTCACCACCTTTGCAGTAAAGAATTTCTTCTTAATATTTAATCCAAATTTGCTCTCTTGATGCAGTCAGCTTTGTGGGCTGTGAGAGCATATACTCAATTTTTTAGCTACCAACAACCCCAAGTCCTTCACTGCAGGGCTGCTCTCAATCAGCTCATTGCCCAGCCTGTATCTGTGCTTGGGATCGCCCCCACTCATATGCAGGACCTTGCACTTGTCCTTTTTGAACTTTGTAAAGTTTGCAGGGTTCCACATCTCAGCCTGTCGATGTCTCTTTGGATTACACCCTTCCCTCCAGTGTGTCAACTGTAACATGCAGCTTAGTGTCATTGGCTGATTTGTTGAGTGTTCACTCAGTCCCGCTGTTAATGTCTCCAGGAAAGACGTATGGAAATATTTTCTTGGATAAAAAGATAAAGTATTAACTGTAGTAAATATTCCTTGTGTTTTATCTATATAACAAAAGCTAGGCACAGTGTAAGACAAACCACTGTTTAATGATTATCTAAAAACCCACTTGTCATACCTCTGGTTTGTGATTCATTCTTTAAATTGACAAACGTGAGACTTGACATTTAAGATGTCAAAGTACTGGTCTGGGTAGTAGCTAAGTAAAAGATTGAGTCAGATTCTTTCACCCTAAATTACTCTTTTTTTGATATTTAATATTCTTCCATGGGGAATAAGTAATGGGATGAGTGGCTTTAAGTAATCTATGTTAAAATTGTAATGCATTCTACACTTTCAGATGGCATTAAAGTTGAATAGTTGCAGTTATACACTAATGGAGTAGTTTATTTCATCTAACTTTTTTTAGTCAGAGGCAGTGAAAAGCAACCTTCAGAGAGCAGTTCTTTCTAACTCTTAGAAACGTCTTTTATGTAGAATGAATTGTCTTTTCTTTCCCTGGAATAGGAAAGAAATCTGGACAGTTAGCCTAGACTTTAATTACTCTAAGGCACAAATTAGTGCCAGAAGTTGATGGTAAGTGTCAGGCATGGACTGGTCACTTGGACCTGTGCAAAACTACTTTGTGAAGTCTCACCCTTCACAGTATCACAGTAATGATGAGGCTGGAAAAGACCTTAAAGATCATCCAGTCCAACCTAAAACCAACTAAGTAAATCTAAACGTCTGACATCTAGATCATGCCACTCACCCTTGTAACATTGGAAGTCTTAATGTCTTTGCACTTTGGTTCTCAGTCTTCAAAATTTTAACTTGTTCAGTTCTTGTTCCTCTGTTGTCAGTCTCATCTGGTTGGGTTTTACAGTAGGGGCTCTTTCTTATGGCATTCTTATTGAAGAAGAGTTGCACTGTTCAACTGATCTCATGTATGCTGGATGAGAAAGCTGTGTTACGAGATTTTGATATAGAGGGTAATTAAAAGTAGAGAACTGGAGATACGAAGGGCTGGTTAGTGCCAAAGAGCAAATTTCTGGCAAGGTTTTATTGTTAAGGGCTACTTAAACATTAGCTAAGGAATGTTTTTAAAAATATATCATTTTTTCACTGTAGTCATCAAGTAGACGGCAGCATCCTTTAAATAAACATCTTTTCAAACCTTCAACTTTCATGACGTCTCATGAACCTCCAGTTTATATGGATGAAGATGATGACAGGTCCAGTTTTCACAGCCATATGGATACTGCAGCAGAAGAGGAAGTATCGGTATGTCATTTGAATCAGTCAGAGAATGTGTTGCTTACTGTCATTTTAACCTTTTTTAGTGAATAATATGAGGATTCAGGATTTCTCATAAAATAAATATTGAATACTAAATTGTGTTAAGACTCATGAGCCTTTTCGAATTATGGATACATCATTAATAAAGGCCTCCAGCTGTGGGAAATTCAGACCAAATCAGAAAGTGTGTAAAACAAGTAATAAACATTTCTGCCTTGAAACAGCTCTAAAAAAGTTTTAGTTGCATATTTTCAAAAAGTGATCTGACATGAAATGAGTTTGCGAATTGTATTAATGTATTAATCATATTGTAGTTGTGGTTCTGGTCAGAGATGTGTTTTAGATAAGTCAGATAGAGCTGTGCGAAAATTTGAATGCTCTTAGCATTGTTGCTTTTTGTCTTTCTTCACTGGCTGAACCACTTACAGGTTTTTTTAAATCCACTTTGATGTGTGAACTGACAGACTGAGTTGTCAGTCAGCAAACAAGTTTATGGTATTTTAGGCATAAATTCTACTAATCATTTTAAACAATTGTATTTTTACATCATGTAGTGTTCTACTGCAATAACGAGATGAATTTAGACATACGCCTTTTCTATTTCCATATAGAGTCATAGAACTTGGCAGCTTGCACAGCTGATGTGAATCACTGTGGCTTTATTGTGCTTAGGCCAAACAACCTGGCTTGTGAAATTTATTTATTGTGAGCTTAGTGTGAAATCTTGTGTGTAAAAAGCTTGTTGTGTAATAGAAGCATTAAGGCCACCCAGTATATTTTCTTTATTGACTATTACATTCACTGCATAACCTACCTGAAATTATTGAATTTATTCATTTGTTACTCAGTCTTAAATCCTGTCTTCATTCATGTTCTGTATCTTCTCTCAGATTTTTTTTTTTGGTTGATCAGACATTTCTGATAAGCTTGCATATTTCAATAAGACCCTTAAAAGCCATATTAAAAAAGTTGCAGTTTACTATTACTTATCTCAACAGGACTGTGTTTGAGCAAACTCTTTTTGTTCAGTATTATTCTTAAGTACATATTTTCTAATTGTTCTGAATATTTTCCTAGAACACTTCAGTTTAGCCTTGGTGTTCTGTGGGCACCGTAAACCAGTGAGATTTATTTTAATTTGGATAGAAGTTCCTGTTTCACTTTTTTGCAGTGATGATGGTGGACTTGTGCCACTCCTTCCTTTTTTTTTATTTTTTTTTTCATAATTTGGCTTAATCTTTTCTTTCTTCACTAGTGCAGCATTTCCAGATGGATATATTTCTGGCTTGCAGTAATGTAGAAAGACACAGGTGAGCTCAGTTACCAAAAAGATCCCCATTATCAGTGCAAAATAGAAGCAATTTGGAAGAAAAACGAGGTCACAAACTGTATTCAGTATGTACAGAATTACGCTCTAATGTTAAAAGTCAGATTTCTGAATTTCAGTCACTGTCTTGGAGACAAATACTTTGCATCAGCATGGTGAAGAGATTCACTGCAGCAAGAAAATTATAAGAAAGGCTTTCTTTAACTTCTTTACAATGGAAGTACCACGTGCTATTCCCTTGTAAAGACGAAAGATTTTGCCTGAATATTACCAGTCATCTTGACTGTCAGGTATTTCTGAAAAATAATTTTAGTATAAAAGAGTTATTCCTGAGTGAAAACTCTCTATTCCCAACAGAGTGAATCAACTTTTCAGTTATGATAACATCATTTTATGATTATCTAATTATTCCAGAGTAAAGCTACTTAGTATTCCAGAATGAGTGTCCACACAAGGAGCACTCACAGCATAGTGCATTCAGTACACATGTATTTTGTGCCAGGCAATTCTATCTTAGAAAAACTTCTCAGATTTGCATAGAAGGTGAATTCCTGTTTTATGTTACAAGAATGGGGCTTATCACCACGCAACTTAATCATATCATTTAACCTTATTTTCTCAGAACATTTGCAATCTAGTCCTCCATATAGGTTCATAATTGCATCATTGGTAAGAGCTTCAGAAATGTAACATTAAAGAGCAAGCCTCTTCCCCTCTCTTCCTTTAATAGACTTCCTAAATGATACACATTCTTTAATCTTCACATATTCATAAAAAGTAATTGAAATTGTGTGTGTAGGTTACATTAGAATAATTTTGATTGCTGTCTTGTAGTTGCTTTCCATAGCTGATGTTCCTGTCTGTATAGGATCCTGTCAATAAAGACTTGGATCTTTGATAGCAGCTGATTTCTACCAAGTACAGCTGCTACAATCAGTCATCTTCAAACAGACGTGTGAAGTAAAGCCTCTCTCTTTCCATAATGTACTAATCCTTAACCTTTGTTCAAGCAAATTGGATGAGAAAAAAACCTGAATCATGCTTTTCTTTAAAAAGAGAGAACCATTTGTTTTAAATCTTCACAGAGTTAGTTATATGCACCAGTCTTTAGGGAGACAAAATTTTTATTTAACGTAATTTAAACAAACTTTTAAAAACATAATTTAGGAAAAAATGCAATCTACTTCTTAATAGCTTAAGATACAGTATGAAGTAGTGTCGTTAAGAAGTTGGGTAACTCTGAACCATCTATTCTTCCAGTCATGCAATGATGCTACTCATCACTTTTATTCTTACAGGTGACAGTGAAACGTTATGGGAGTTAAGATTGACTGTCTTTAAATAGCAATAATACAAGAAATGGAGGCTTTGTACTGCCTTGAATTGTGGTTTTTAAAATTCTGAGTTAGCACAAAATCCTTAACACTGGGGTGCCAATAGTTTTTAGTATTTTTTCAGCTTTGAAATTATTTCAGAAGAGCTATAACTGTCCTTTGAATAGTACTATTCCACACCAAATTGCAAGATCAATGAACTTGATGAAACTGCCCTAAAATTTCAGTTCTCAAGTATAATAGCTGTTGTCAAGTATTTAAAGCTAAAGTAAACTGGCTTTATCTTAAATAAAAGCTAAGTCTTCTACTGCATCTGCTGTTTTGCCCACAATATATGGCCAGGTGGCATGTACATGACAAAAAAACCCTAGGAATTAAAAGCTAGGCAATGCTGTCTCCTTTGTACTACAACTAAAATCTGCACCAGAAGAAACCTGTTTATAGAAGTGCTTGAATTGCCATCCCTGGATGTGCTTAGAAGTCTTGTAGATGCGGTGCTCAAAGACATGATTTAGCAGTGGGCTTGGACCAGTTAGGTTAATGGTTGTGCTCAGTGATTTGGTGAAAGTCTTTTTCAACCTAACAATTCTGTGATTCTATGCAATATAGGTCTTAACATTTACTATAAATAATAAAAAATGTTTCTCTGTGGTTTTTTTCCAACCATGAACAATTCTGTGATTCTGTGCAATAAAGGTCTTAACAGTTACTATAAATAATAAATAATGTTTCTTTGTGGTTTTTTTTCCAACCACGAACAGGATGAAGAGAGTATTCCAATAACATATCGAGAGTTACCTGAATACAAAGAATTGTTAGAGTTTAAAAAATTGAAGAAACGGAAACTCCAGCAAATGCATGCAGAAAGTGGATTTGTGCAGCATGTGGGATTCAAGGTGAGTTTAAGAGATTGTCATGGGTTGATCCTGTGGATTAGGTCTGTGATAACCAATTAATTTGCTTAGTATGCTGATGGTAAACCAAAAACAACACAAGGAGGGTTCAAAACCACTTATAAAATCACAAGCAAAAACAAAAGCTGTCTCAGTTTGGGGACAGAACAATACCACACATTTAATTCACACAACAGAAAAGCACAGTCATAAGGAGATTAATCATGTGTTCTCGATAAGTAGTCCAAGCTGCTACCTCCACCTCCTCAAGGGAGGGAACTTTTTAGCAGTTTTTTTCATCATGGGGACATGATGTCCATCTCTCAGCCAAGGCACCTATTCTTCAGTGCAAGTAGTTTCTATAAGGATTGATTCTCTGTTCCATGTGCTTCCAAGTCAGTCCTTTATTTCAGTGTGCCGATTCCTGTAGGCCATAGATGGGGGACTCTTCCACATTTTCAGCTAACAGTGGATCACAGGCAAAACCTTTTTTCCTCTGTTCTCTGAGGTTCCAAACTCCCACGGTCTCTTCGTTCAGCACATTCCAGAAGGCAGGATGACTGCTGTGCCCAGCTCCAGTGACATGTGCCTCCTCTCCAAACACAGACAAGACTCAGATTCAACACCAAACAGGAAACAGGAAGTTCCAGATTCATTGTAATGGTTCACATAGGTGCTTATTCAGCTTAGAATTCTAAGCTACTTATCACAAGTTGCCATGTTAACTCCCCAGTTCCTCAGGCTAAGACCTACAAAATTCAAACTGCATCAGAGATGCTGTTCCTGTTAGTCAGTGGATTGTGGAAGTTTTCAAAGATAAGATGGCTTGGATTTTGTAAAAGGCTTTGTTTAATATAGAAAGTTTGTTTCTTTAGTTCTTGTTAATTGGGTTTGGTTTCTCTCATCTTCTTTAATTAAAACAACATGGGATATGTCATTCCAGTAGCTCATGTTTCACTGAATACCTATATTGAATGAAAATTAAAAGGATATTGGCTCTTACTCATTTGTGTTATCAAAATGCAGCTCTGTAGCTTTGCTCAATCATAGAATTCCATTTGGCACTGCACTCTGTTTTGACACGGATTCATTGATAATAATTATGATTTTGGAGTAGTCTTGCCTTCACTAGAGGGCAAAGGAAGGATCAAAGATTTTGAATGAGAACAGTAATGGATCAATTTTTTTGTTTTGTATTAACATTGTATAACTCCTATCAAGTAATAACTTGCAGAACCTGAAGCAAGGACACAAACTAGTAATTACTCCATACTAAGAAAATAAACATGAACCTAAAGTAACATGTTTTCCCCATAATAGGTGACAGGAAAGCAAGAGCATTCTCTCAATTAGTTTTCTGGTTGGCAAGAGGTTTTCACTGTAGCTGATTGCAATGTTGGAACAGTTTCTTCACCTTAGTCAGTGTTTCACAGCTAGATTTATTTTCTAATGCCAATTTTTATATAAAAATGAAGAGATACTCAGTTTAAACTGCAGAATTACTGGGAAATCATGATAACCTCATGCGTGAGCATGGAAACTGAAGACATCCAAGTTAATGCGGTGTATTTGGTTCTTCACTTGTTTTGCTTACATTTTTTTAAGTTAGCATTTTTTTAACTGGAAAACAGTAAAACTTTAATCATGCAGACCAGTCTTCCAAGTAACATAAACTAATGGCTTTTCTACATGAAATAACTCTGAAAAGTAAATTGACATTATGTAGTGTCAAGCATTCAATGTTTGAAAGTTTCTTCACCATCACCAGTCCTATTCAATCTACCAGTCCTATTCAATCTATTCATTAATGACTTGGATGAGGGATTAGGGTGCACCGTCAGTGAGACCTGGACAGGCTGGAGAGATGGGAAGAGAGAAATTTAATGAAGTACAGCAAGAGTAAGTGTACAGTCTTGCATCTGGGCAAGAACAACCTCAGGGACCAGTATAGGTTGGGGACTGACCTGTTGGATAGCAGTGTAGGAGAAAGGGACCTGGGGGTCCTAGTGGACAGCAGGATGACTGTGAGCCAGCAGTGTGCTCTTGTGGCCAGGAGAGCCAACAGCATTGTGGGGTGCATCAGAAGTGGGGTGGTTAGCACATCGAGAGAGGTTCTTCTCCCCCTCTACTCTGTGCTAGTGAGACCGCATCTGGAGTATTGTGCCCAGTTCTGGGCCTCTCA